>OX384544.1:33587176-33615795 GCA_947538895.1 Neoitamus cyanurus | reverse complement strand
CATAAAAAATAACTATTCCGCCATCTTGGATGTTCCGCCATATTGGATTTAGAATGACGTCACATTATTTTCGAGTTACTCTCAACAAGCCCTTTCATTTGATACCCATATTGTAGAAGTGCATAAAAAATAACTATTCCGCCATCTTGGATGTTCCGCCATATTGGATTTAGAATGACGTCACATTATTTTCGAGTTACTCTCAACAAGCCCTTTCATTTGATACCCATATTGTAGAAGTGCATAAAAAATAACTATTCCGCCATCTTGGATGTTCCGCCATATTGGATTTAGAATGACGTCACATTATTTTCGAGTTACTCTCAACAAGCCCTTTCATTTGATACCCATATTGTAGAAGTGCATAAAAAATAACTATTCCGCCATCTTGGATGTTCCGCCATATTGGATTTAGAATGACGTCACATTATTTTCGAGTTACTCTCAACAAGCCCTTTCATTTGATACCCATATTGTAGAAGTGCATAAAAAATAACTATTCCGCCATCTTGGATGTTCCGCCATATTGGATTTAGAATGACGTCACATTATTTTCGAGTTACTCTCAACAAGCCCTTTCATTTGATACCCATATTGTAGAAGTGCATAAAAAATAACTATTCCGCCATCTTGGATGTTCCGCCATATTGGATTTAGAATGACGTCACATTATTTTCGAGTTACTCTCAACAAGCCCTTTCATTTGATACCCATATTGTAGAAGTGCATAAAAAATAACTATTCCGCCATCTTGGATGTTCCGCCATATTGGATTTAGAATGACGTCACATTATTTTCGAGTTACTCTCAACAAGCCCTTTCATTTGATACCCATATTGTAGAAGTGCATAAAAAATAACTATTCCGCCATCTTGGATGTTCCGCCATATTGGATTTAGAATGACGTCACATTATTTTCGAGTTACTCTCAACAAGCCCTTTCATTTGATACCCATATTGTAGAAGTGCATAAAAAATAACTATTCCGCCATCTTGGATGTTCCGCCATATTGGATTTAGAATGACGTCACATTATTTTCGAGTTACTCTCAACAAGCCCTTTCATTTGATACCCATATTGTAGAAGTGCATAAAAAATAACTATTCCGCCATCTTGGATGTTCCGCCATATTGGATTTAGAATGACGTCACATTATTTTCGAGTTACTCTCAACAAGCCCTTTCATTTGATACCCATATTGTAGAAGTGCATAAAAAATAACTATTCCGCCATCTTGGATGTTCCGCCATATTGGATTTAGAATGACGTCACATTATTTTCGAGTTACTCTCAACAAGCCCTTTCATTTGATACCCATATTGTAGAAGTGCATAAAAAATAACTATTCCGCCATCTTGGATGTTCCGCCATATTGGATTTAGAATGACGTCACATTATTTTCGAGTTACTCTCAACAAGCCCTTTCATTTGATACCCATATTGTAGAAGTGCATAAAAAATAACTATTCCGCCATCTTGGATGTTCCGCCATATTGGATTTAGAATGACGTCACATTATTTTCGAGTTACTCTCAACAAGCCCTTTCATTTGATACCCATATTGTAGAAGTGCATAAAAAATAACTATTCCGCCGTCTTGGATGTTCCGCCATATTGGATTTAGAATGACGTCACATTATTTTCGAGTTACTCTCAACAAGCCCTTTCATTTGATACCCATATTGTAGAAGTGCATAAAAAATAACTATTCCGCCATCTTGGATGTTCCGCCATATTGGATTTAGAATGACGTCACATTATTTTCGAGTTACTCTCAACAAGCCCTTTCATTTGATACCCATATTGTAGAAGTGCATAAAAAATAACTATTCCGCCATCTTGGATGTTCCGCCATATTGGATTTAGAATGACGTCACATTATTTTCGAGTTACTCTCAACAAGCCCTTTCATTTGATACCCATATTGTAGAAGTGCATAAAAAATAACTATTCCGCCATCTTGGATGTTCCGCCATATTGGATTTAGAATGACGTCACATTATTTTCGAGTTACTCTCAACAAGCCCTTTCATTTGATACCCATATTGTAGAAGTGCATAAAAAATAACTATTCCGCCATCTTGGATGTTCCGCCATATTGGATTTAGAATGACGTCACATTATTTTCGAGTTACTCTCAACAAGCCCTTTCATTTGATACCCATATTGTAGAAGTGCATAAAAAATAACTATTCCGCCATCTTGGATGTTCCGCCATATTGGATTTAGAATGACGTCACATTATTTTCGAGTTACTCTCAACAAGCCCTTTCATTTGATACCCATATTGTAGAAGTGCATAAAAAATAACTATTCCGCCATCTTGGATGTTCCGCCATATTGGATTTAGAATGACGTCACATTATTTTCGAGTTACTCTCAACAAGCCCTTTCATTTGATACCCATATTGTAGAAGTGCATAAAAAATAACTATTCCGCCATCTTGGATGTTCCGCCATATTGGATTTAGAATGACGTCACATTATTTTCGAGTTACTCTCAACAAGCCCTTTCATTTGATACCCATATTGTAGAAGTGCATAAAAAATAACTATTCCGCCATCTTGGATGTTCCGCCATATTGGATTTAGAATGACGTCACATTATTTTCGAGTTACTCTCAACAAGCCCTTTCATTTGATACCCATATTGTAGAAGTGCATAAAAAATAACTATTCCGCCATCTTGGATGTTCCGCCATATTGGATTTAGAATGACGTCACATTATTTTCGAGTTACTCTCAACAAGCCCTTTCATTTGATACCCATATTGTAGAAGTGCATAAAAAATAACTATTCCGCCATCTTGGATGTTCCGCCATATTGGATTTAGAATGACGTCACATTATTTTCGAGTTACTCTCAACAAGCCCTTTCATTTGATACCCATATTGTAGAAGTGCATAAAAAATAACTATTCCGCCATCTTGGATGTTCCGCCATATTGGATTTAGAATGACGTCACATTATTTTCGAGTTACTCTCAACAAGCCCTTTCATTTGATACCCATATTGTAGAAGTGCATAAAAAATAACTATTCCGCCATCTTGGATGTTCCGCCATATTGGATTTAGAATGACGTCACATTATTTTCGAGTTACTCTCAACAAGCCCTTTCATTTGATACCCATATTGTAGAAGTGCATAAAAAATAACTATTCCGCCATCTTGGATGTTCCGCCATATTGGATTTAGAATGACGTCACATTATTTTCGAGTTACTCTCAACAAGCCCTTTCATTTGATACCCATATTGTAGAAGTGCATAAAAAATAACTATTCCGCCATCTTGGATGTTCCGCCATATTGGATTTAGAATGACGTCACATTATTTTCGAGTTACTCTCAACAAGCCCTTTCATTTGATACCCATATTGTAGAAGTGCATAAAAAATAACTATTCCGCCATCTTGGATGTTCCGCCATATTGGATTTAGAATGACGTCACATTATTTTCGAGTTACTCTCAACAAGCCCTTTCATTTGATACCCATATTGTAGAAGTGCATAAAAAATAACTATTCCGCCATCTTGGATGTTCCGCCATATTGGATTTAGAATGACGTCACATTATTTTCGAGTTACTCTCAACAAGCCCTTTCATTTGATACCCATATTGTAGAAGTGCATAAAAAATAACTATTCCGCCATCTTGGATGTTCCGCCATATTGGATTTAGAATGACGTCACATTATTTTCGAGTTACTCTCAACAAGCCCTTTCATTTGATACCCATATTGTAGAAGTGCATAAAAAATAACTATTCCGCCATCTTGGATGTTCCGCCATATTGGATTTAGAATGACGTCACATTATTTTCGAGTTACTCTCAACAAGCCCTTTCATTTGATACCCATATTGTAGAAGTGCATAAAAAATAACTATTCCGCCATCTTGGATGTTCCGCCATATTGGATTTAGAATGACGTCACATTATTTTCGAGTTACTCTCAACAAGCCCTTTCATTTGATACCCATATTGTAGAAGTGCATAAAAAATAACTATTCCGCCATCTTGGATGTTCCGCCATATTGGATTTAGAATGACGTCACATTATTTTCGAGTTACTCTCAACAAGCCCTTTCATTTGATACCCATATTGTAGAAGTGCATAAAAAATAACTATTCCGCCATCTTGGATGTTCCGCCATATTGGATTTAGAATGACGTCACATTATTTTCGAGTTACTCTCAACAAGCCCTTTCATTTGATACCCATATTGTAGAAGTGCATAAAAAATAACTATTCCGCCATCTTGGATGTTCCGCCATATTGGATTTAGAATGACGTCACATTATTTTCGAGTTACTCTCAACAAGCCCTTTCATTTGATACCCATATTGTAGAAGTGCATAAAAAATAACTATTCCGCCATCTTGGATGTTCCGCCATATTGGATTTAGAATGACGTCACATTATTTTCGAGTTACTCTCAACAAGCCCTTTCATTTGATACCCATATTGTAGAAGTGCATAAAAAATAACTATTCCGCCATCTTGGATGTTCCGCCATATTGGATTTAGAATGACGTCACATTATTTTCGAGTTACTCTCAACAAGCCCTTTCATTTGATACCCATATTGTAGAAGTGCATAAAAAATAACTATTCCGCCATCTTGGATGTTCCGCCATATTGGATTTAGAATGACGTCACATTATTTTCGAGTTACTCTCAACAAGCCCTTTCATTTGATACCCATATTGTAGAAGTGCATAAAAAATAACTATTCCGCCATCTTGGATGTTCCGCCATATTGGATTTAGAATGACGTCACATTATTTTCGAGTTACTCTCAACAAGCCCTTTCATTTGATACCCATATTGTAGAAGTGCATAAAAAATAACTATTCCGCCATCTTGGATGTTCCGCCATATTGGATTTAGAATGACGTCACATTATTTTCGAGTTACTCTCAACAAGCCCTTTCATTTGATACCCATATTGTAGAAGTGCATAAAAAATAACTATTCCGCCATCTTGGATGTTCCGCCATATTGGATTTAGAATGACGTCACATTATTTTCGAGTTACTCTCAACAAGCCCTTTCATTTGATACCCATATTGTAGAAGTGCATAAAAAATAACTATTCCGCCATCTTGGATGTTCCGCCATATTGGATTTAGAATGACGTCACATTATTTTCGAGTTACTCTCAACAAGCCCTTTCATTTGATACCCATATTGTAGAAGTGCATAAAAAATAACTATTCCGCCATCTTGGATGTTCCGCCATATTGGATTTAGAATGACGTCACATTATTTTCGAGTTACTCTCAACAAGCCCTTTCATTTGATACCCATATTGTAGAAGTGCATAAAAAATAACTATTCCGCCATCTTGGATGTTCCGCCATATTGGATTTAGAATGACGTCACATTATTTTCGAGTTACTCTCAACAAGCCCTTTCATTTGATACCCATATTGTAGAAGTGCATAAAAAATAACTATTCCGCCATCTTGGATGTTCCGCCATATTGGATTTAGAATGACGTCACATTATTTTCGAGTTACTCTCAACAAGCCCTTTCATTTGATACCCATATTGTAGAAGTGCATAAAAAATAACTATTCCGCCATCTTGGATGTTCCGCCATATTGGATTTAGAATGACGTCACATTATTTTCGAGTTACTCTCAACAAGCCCTTTCATTTGATACCCATATTGTAGAAGTGCATAAAAAATAACTATTCCGCCATCTTGGATGTTCCGCCATATTGGATTTAGAATGACGTCACATTATTTTCGAGTTACTCTCAACAAGCCCTTTCATTTGATACCCATATTGTAGAAGTGCATAAAAAATAACTATTCCGCCATCTTGGATGTTCCGCCATATTGGATTTAGAATGACGTCACATTATTTTCGAGTTACTCTCAACAAGCCCTTTCATTTGATACCCATATTGTAGAAGTGCATAAAAAATAACTATTCCGCCATCTTGGATGTTCCGCCATATTGGATTTAGAATGACGTCACATTATTTTCGAGTTACTCTCAACAAGCCCTTTCATTTGATACCCATATTGTAGAAGTGCATAAAAAATAACTATTCCGCCATCTTGGATGTTCCGCCATATTGGATTTAGAATGACGTCACATTATTTTCGAGTTACTCTCAACAAGCCCTTTCATTTGATACCCATATTGTAGAAGTGCATAAAAAATAACTATTCCGCCATCTTGGATGTTCCGCCATATTGGATTTAGAATGACGTCACATTATTTTCGAGTTACTCTCAACAAGCCCTTTCATTTGATACCCATATTGTAGAAGTGCATAAAAAATAACTATTCCGCCATCTTGGATGTTCCGCCATATTGGATTTAGAATGACGTCACATTATTTTCGAGTTACTCTCAACAAGCCCTTTCATTTGATACCCATATTGTAGAAGTGCATAAAAAATAACTATTCCGCCATCTTGGATGTTCCGCCATATTGGATTTAGAATGACGTCACATTATTTTCGAGTTACTCTCAACAAGCCCTTTCATTTGATACCCATATTGTAGAAGTGCATAAAAAATAACTATTCCGCCATCTTGGATGTTCCGCCATATTGGATTTAGAATGACGTCACATTATTTTCGAGTTACTCTCAACAAGCCCTTTCATTTGATACCCATATTGTAGAAGTGCATAAAAAATAACTATTCCGCCATCTTGGATGTTCCGCCATATTGGATTTAGAATGACGTCACATTATTTTCGAGTTACTCTCAACAAGCCCTTTCATTTGATACCCATATTGTAGAAGTGCATAAAAAATAACTATTCCGCCATCTTGGATGTTCCGCCATATTGGATTTAGAATGACGTCACATTATTTTCGAGTTACTCTCAACAAGCCCTTTCATTTGATACCCATATTGTAGAAGTGCATAAAAAATAACTATTCCGCCATCTTGGATGTTCCGCCATATTGGATTTAGAATGACGTCACATTATTTTCGAGTTACTCTCAACAAGCCCTTTCATTTGATACCCATATTGTAGAAGTGCATAAAAAATAACTATTCCGCCATCTTGGATGTTCCGCCATATTGGATTTAGAATGACGTCACATTATTTTCGAGTTACTCTCAACAAGCCCTTTCATTTGATACCCATATTGTAGAAGTGCATAAAAAATAACTATTCCGCCATCTTGGATGTTCCGCCATATTGGATTTAGAATGACGTCACATTATTTTCGAGTTACTCTCAACAAGCCCTTTCATTTGATACCCATATTGTAGAAGTGCATAAAAAATAACTATTCCGCCATCTTGGATGTTCCGCCATATTGGATTTAGAATGACGTCACATTATTTTCGAGTTACTCTCAACAAGCCCTTTCATTTGATACCCATATTGTAGAAGTGCATAAAAAATAACTATTCCGCCATCTTGGATGTTCCGCCATATTGGATTTAGAATGACGTCACATTATTTTCGAGTTACTCTCAACAAGCCCTTTCATTTGATACCCATATTGTAGAAGTGCATAAAAAATAACTATTCCGCCATCTTGGATGTTCCGCCATATTGGATTTAGAATGACGTCACATTATTTTCGAGTTACTCTCAACAAGCCCTTTCATTTGATACCCATATTGTAGAAGTGCATAAAAAATAACTATTCCGCCATCTTGGATGTTCCGCCATATTGGATTTAGAATGACGTCACATTATTTTCGAGTTACTCTCAACAAGCCCTTTCATTTGATACCCATATTGTAGAAGTGCATAAAAAATAACTATTCCGCCATCTTGGATGTTCCGCCATATTGGATTTAGAATGACGTCACATTATTTTCGAGTTACTCTCAACAAGCCCTTTCATTTGATACCCATATTGTAGAAGTGCATAAAAAATAACTATTCCGCCATCTTGGATGTTCCGCCATATTGGATTTAGAATGACGTCACATTATTTTCGAGTTACTCTCAACAAGCCCTTTCATTTGATACCCATATTGTAGAAGTGCATAAAAAATAACTATTCCGCCATCTTGGATGTTCCGCCATATTGGATTTAGAATGACGTCACATTATTTTCGAGTTACTCTCAACAAGCCCTTTCATTTGATACCCATATTGTAGAAGTGCATAAAAAATAACTATTCCGCCATCTTGGATGTTCCGCCATATTGGATTTAGAATGACGTCACATTATTTTCGAGTTACTCTCAACAAGCCCTTTCATTTGATACCCATATTGTAGAAGTGCATAAAAAATAACTATTCCGCCATCTTGGATGTTCCGCCATATTGGATTTAGAATGACGTCACATTATTTTCGAGTTACTCTCAACAAGCCCTTTCATTTGATACCCATATTGTAGAAGTGCATAAAAAATAACTATTCCGCCATCTTGGATGTTCCGCCATATTGGATTTAGAATGACGTCACATTATTTTCGAGTTACTCTCAACAAGCCCTTTCATTTGATACCCATATTGTAGAAGTGCATAAAAAATAACTATTCCGCCATCTTGGATGTTCCGCCATATTGGATTTAGAATGACGTCACATTATTTTCGAGTTACTCTCAACAAGCCCTTTCATTTGATACCCATATTGTAGAAGTGCATAAAAAATAACTATTCCGCCATCTTGGATGTTCCGCCATATTGGATTTAGAATGACGTCACATTATTTTCGAGTTACTCTCAACAAGCCCTTTCATTTGATACCCATATTGTAGAAGTGCATAAAAAATAACTATTCCGCCATCTTGGATGTTCCGCCATATTGGATTTAGAATGACGTCACATTATTTTCGAGTTACTCTCAACAAGCCCTTTCATTTGATACCCATATTGTAGAAGTGCATAAAAAATAACTATTCCGCCATCTTGGATGTTCCGCCATATTGGATTTAGAATGACGTCACATTATTTTCGAGTTACTCTCAACAAGCCCTTTCATTTGATACCCATATTGTAGAAGTGCATAAAAAATAACTATTCCGCCATCTTGGATGTTCCGCCATATTGGATTTAGAATGACGTCACATTATTTTCGAGTTACTCTCAACAAGCCCTTTCATTTGATACCCATATTGTAGAAGTGCATAAAAAATAACTATTCCGCCATCTTGGATGTTCCGCCATATTGGATTTAGAATGACGTCACATTATTTTCGAGTTACTCTCAACAAGCCCTTTCATTTGATACCCATATTGTAGAAGTGCATAAAAAATAACTATTCCGCCATCTTGGATGTTCCGCCATATTGGATTTAGAATGACGTCACATTATTTTCGAGTTACTCTCAACAAGCCCTTTCATTTGATACCCATATTGTAGAAGTGCATAAAAAATAACTATTCCGCCATCTTGGATGTTCCGCCATATTGGATTTAGAATGACGTCACATTATTTTCGAGTTACTCTCAACAAGCCCTTTCATTTGATACCCATATTGTAGAAGTGCATAAAAAATAACTATTCCGCCATCTTGGATGTTCCGCCATATTGGATTTAGAATGACGTCACATTATTTTCGAGTTACTCTCAACAAGCCCTTTCATTTGATACCCATATTGTAGAAGTGCATAAAAAATAACTATTCCGCCATCTTGGATGTTCCGCCATATTGGATTTAGAATGACGTCACATTATTTTCGAGTTACTCTCAACAAGCCCTTTCATTTGATACCCATATTGTATTTATTTATTTATTTATTTTAGATGAACAAGTACAAAGGTAGACCTATTGCCCTGCTCTAGTTATGCGCACTCGGTATCTGAGACCATATGGCGCTTCCTGTTCTATCGTTAATTCAATAATGCTTTGGTCTGCGATGGCGTAGATCGCAGAAGGTAGGTTTTTTCACTTTACTTTTGGATTGATTTTAAGAATTGTTAATCATTTTCTCTTATAGCTGGGATCATGTATACGTCATCTTAATCTGTCTCCTACGGGTCTGTTAACTAGCTAACTTATTCTATGTTTTTATCTTAACCTAATTCATAAATGTTATACTTTATAATTTTAGTCTTAGTTTAAATAGCGTGTTTGGAAAAAATAAAAATAATGAGAAGTACAATTCTTGGTAATATTCTTTTCAGAATTGATATGCTTAGACTTTTTTACCCTGTTATTTAACCTTTTTCCTATAGCCTTGGCGACCTAGATGAGGAGCGTCAAATTCAGCTTTCTAATTATTTCTAGTAATATTTCCGGGTGAGCCGGATCTAGCACTTCAGCCAGAGGTGGGATGGCCGAGCCGAGGGCTGCTGAAGTAATCGGACAATCTGCCAGAATATGTTTAACCGTCAGGGGAACCTGACACTCAACGCACTCCGGATGGGGTGACCTTGTGAAGAGGTGGACTTTAGTGAGGAGACAGTGTCCCATCCTCATCCGGAATACCATCCGTCCTTCCCGTCTTGATAGGTCCGAGTGGTATCGTGGTGGCGCTGCTGATGGGGAGTGCTGGGCGTGGAAGGTATTTGTGGCACGCCAATCCGCTATATATTTGTTTTTTACCATCTCCTTCCCGCTCCTAATGAAGAGGCTGATGCATTGCGGGATGTGTCGGAGGACCTCTGTAGGATTGGAGCCGGCTGCTTTTGCCGCCCTGTCCGCTGCTTCGTTTCCCTGGATCCCTATATGTCCAGGGACCCAGTCTATCTTAATTTTTCCCCTGGCCGCAAGAAGGGTGGCTCGCAGTTGTTCCGTGAGGGGTTCTTTGGGGCTAGGCTTATTGAGCGCCTGGAGCACTGACATCGCGTCAGCAAAGATGGTCGAATTCCCATTAAGTCCCTTGCAGAACTCAATTGCTTTTGATAGCGCAAAGATTTCTGCCTCATAACTAGATGCTCTTCCTATTAGTCTATATGAGTGTGTTTCCTTGATTGTAGAGCTTCTTCCGGTGACGACGAAGGCCGCTCCTACATTTCCCTCCTCCTTGGAGCCATCCGTGTAAATTATGGTTCTTCCGGTGTTTCTTATGACCTGTTGAAGATGGCTCTGGCGCAGCTCCTCTCTTGAAAGATCGTTCTTCTTTCGCGGTGGTCTGCAGAAAATCAGCTGGTCCATAGTACTCGTTGTGACCATGTCAAGAGGCTGCTGGCAAGGGGCGGGGATAGGGATGTCCAGACTCATGATTGTCTCCTCTGCTCCTTTAAGGGCTGACTTGCAGGATGGACGGGGGTTATTGTTCAAGCGGTGCTGGAATGATATGTGGTGCGGTCTGCGCCAGTCCAATATGTTCTTCGCTGCAAGGCTTACCCTTGCGATCTTGAGCCTGGTCCAGATATCCTCCAGTCCTGCCTCTACCCAAAGTGCCTTTATTGGGGTTGTCTTTAGCGCTCCGAAACTTGTCCGCAGCACCTTGTTAGTGGCCGTTTGGATGGGTGTTAGTGCGGTCCTGGGTGTTTGCCCTTTATTGTAAGGCCATAATTGGTTATTCCCCTCAGTAGGCTTTTAGCGATGTGCGTGGTGGCGTGCACTGGTGCGCCGTTCCCTCTTGCGGCTATTGATCGGATTAGGTTGTTAATTTTATCGATTTTAGTAGCGGTGTTCCGGCAGTGGTTTGTCCAGCTCAGTTTCCTGGAGAAGTTCATACCTAATATCTTGATGCTCTCTTTTGCAATGAAGCGATCCTCGTCGATTTCCAGCTCTAGGTGTCGTGGTTGCCGCTTCCTTGAGAATACATAATATTCTATTTTGTCGTGCGGAACAATAGCTCCAGTTTTGTGGCACCAGATGTCCATCATCGTTAACCCGCGTCTGAGTACCTCTCTATGTGCGTCTTGCGTTGTGGTCAGAAGTAGGTTGTCCGCGTATACGTAGGAGTCAAGTCCGTTAATGTCGTTGAGGTTTTGGATAAGGGAAAATATGTATGTGTTAAAAAGCGGTGTGGAGAATGGCGATCCTTGGGGGAGGATATTTTGTAGGGGTCTCTGCGTCGAGGTGAAACCATTAACCCGAACCTGAAGGGTTCGGGAAGACAGGAAGTTTTTTATTAGGTGGATGAATCTCGAATCAATGCCCCACACCTGGAGCTGGGTGGCTATAGTATCCCACCGCACCCTGTCATAGGCCTTCTCTATATCCGCCGATAGGAGGAAGAACTCCCCCTTTTTATCAAAGGTGTTCTTTATAGAATTCTCTAGTTCCAGGAGCATAGAGGTGGTCCCCCTATACTTCCTGAAACCATGAATTTCTCTCGGTAGGATCCCCTCGAGAAGCGAGGAGAGCCTTTGGCTCATTATTTTTTCGAAAAGGCGCGAGAGACAGGGTAGCAGTGAGATAGGACGTAGATCCCTGGGAGTTAGAGTGCCATCAGCACTGGTGTTCTTTTTCCGAATGGGGATAAGTATTGCGTTCTTCCAAACCTTTGGAAAAACGCAATTCCTTATCATGAGGTTGTAAAGAGAGACTAGTCTCTCTTTAAATGTGGTAGGGGTCTCTTTCAACATTCGGTAAGAGATTTTATCGTGTCCTGGAGCCGATCCCTTACACTTACTGAGCACGTTGCTCAGTTCGCGAAGGGATATTGGGTACGACAGATTTCTGTTGGGATCAGGGGAATAAGGCCTGTCCGTGAAGGACCAACTATTTCTAGCCTGAATGTTTTCTGGGCTAAACGTACTGTCGTCTGAATAGCTAGTCCATGACTGGGCTAGCTGTTGGGCAATGGCCATGGAATCTGTTAGTATGGTGCGATTGATCGTTAAGTTGGCAATCAAGCCGGGTGGCCTGTTGCCGGAGATGGATTTAACTTTATTCCATGCCTCGGCCAGATTAAGGTTGGGGTCTATTGAATTGGCGAAACCAACCCAAGCTTCTTTTTTCGCCTCCTTAATCTTTCTTTTGACTTGTGCCGATTTCCTACGGTAATTTCGCATATTATCATCCGTAGGATGCCTCTGGAATGTTTTCCAGGCCCTATTCTTATCCCTAATGTTTGAGAGGATTTGAGTATTTATCCACTTTGGTTGTGACCGGGTTTGGGTGCGAGAGACAGGCATGCTGCTCGCCGCTGCCACTCTGAGGACTCTTGTGATCTGTGCCGTCTCCCTCTCAATGCCAGCTGATGGTGGCCGTAAGGCGGCCTCCGCATCAACCACTTCTCTGAACCGTTCCCAGTTCGCATGATAATCCAGGAATTTTTTAATCGGCTGTGACCTTGCCGTCTGTGTACCCGTTTTCAGAATAAGTGGAATGTGGTCACTCCCTTCTGGATTATCATGCGCGAAGTAGCTGACGCGGCCCGCCATTCGTGCCGGAACCAAAGTCAGGTCTATGGTAGAAAAGGAGCCATTGTAACCGAAATGCGTCGGAGCCCCGGCATCGAGAATGCACAGGGGACCCGTCTCAATCCAGGCCGCAAGTGCCCTTCCCCTGGGGGGGCTATGAGCGTTGAAATCCCCTCCGAAGATGGTGTTTCGGGGTAATTGATTTGCCAAGGACTCAAGATCCTCGACAGTGATCCCTTGTGCATTCTCGAGGTAAATGCTACAAAAAGTCACGGGGTTTGGCATATTGATTTTTACGGCACAGGCCATAATACCAGATGTAAGCGGTATATGGATCACAGGGATAGAGTTGTGAACCAGGATGGCAACCCCACCATGCCTAGTCTCTCTTACGGAATTTGTGCCAAAAAAGGCGTATGGTCCAAGCCGTTCAGGCTGTTCTTCCTCCAAGATGTGCGTTTCTTGGAGTAGAATAATGTGAGGATTGTATTTGGAAATTAGGAGGTCTAAACTTGGACGGTTGTGATACAATCCTCGCAGGTTCCATTGCAGGGCCGTTAGGTCCCGAAATGAGGTTTGAGAGGTTGGGTTAATATTATTCGTCATAGACGCAGAGAACTCTACACTCCGTCTTCGGAGAGGTCGGAGAAGGTCGAGACCGAGGTCATCGTCACATCATCCGGACATATCTCTTCATTCTCATCTAGCACGTTTAATTGTGGTCCCGAGAGGCCCACAATCTCTGGGTTTTCAGAGTGAAAGCCCAGGACGTTCTTTATAATTTTCTTTGCTGCTTTTTTACTTTTTGGGGTTAGTGTAACTGTTCTGTTTTTGGTGTTGTTATTTAGTTTTTTGGTGGATTTTTTGGTAATGGAAGTGGATGGTTTAGTAGTTTGTTCTGTTATTATTGTTGTGTCTGTTTCGTTGTTAGAGTCATCTGTATCTGAGTGTGAAACGTTAGAGGTACTTACCTCCAGGGGAGTGGGGCTGGCAGGCCTCACGTTGGCGCTGGGCGTATTGGTGCTCTGGATCTCGATGCTCTTTGCTGCGGAGCTGGATTTAACGTTGTTGATTGTAGCTTTGTTTGTGTTGTTGTTGTCTATGGCTGTGTTGTTGTTGGCTTTGTTAGGGGCGTCGTTAGATATTATATTTTTGGTTGGTTTAGTGGTGGAGTTGGTATTATTTGTCGTGATGCTTTTTCCTTGGTTCCTGTTGATAGCCGCTGTGATTTCCGCATATGTTGGTCCTGTCATAGTCTTATAAGTTTCCTCGAATTCCCTCCTAGCCTCTGCCATGGTACATTTCCTCTGGGTTTTTATCTTAACTATTTCTTTAGCCTTTAGGAATTGGGGACAGTCTCGGTCGTTGGATGGGTGGGAATCTTCCTTACAATTTACACAGTATCTTTGTGTGCAATTTTCAGGCTTGTGCGGTCCGGGGTTCCCACATGTTGGGCAAATAGATACCGTTTCTGAGCACCATTTTGATGTATGCCCTAGCTTTTGGCAGGTCCGGCATCTCATCGGGGTCGGGAAGTATTCCCTGACGGCGAGTGGAGTCCAGGCCCCTTGAATATATTGAGGTACCTTGTAAGCGTTAAATGTGAGTATTAATAGCCCATAGGGAGCTCTGTTTCCCTTATCATCCGTGGCCCTTGTCATTTGGACCACCTCCTTTACACCCTGGTCCTTCAGTCCTTCTAATATTTCTTCCTGTGTCATGAGGTTGAAATCTCTAGAAAAAACGGTCCCTTTGACGGTGTTGAGGGTATCGTGCATTTTTATGGTTACGGGGATGCCAGCTATCTGGTTTGTTTTTAAAAATATGTCGGCTACTTTGGTGTTGTTAACCAGCAGTAGTAGTGCTCCGTCCCTTGTATAGCTGGCTGTTGTAAATTTAGTTGATATCGCATCAACACCTTTCCTAACCATGAAGTGGTTATACAACTTCAGTGGTTTATCGACAGCTTGTATAACTATATATTTAGGGTGTTCCGAGTAGGGGGTTTCTGTGATCTGCGGTGATGGCAATGATGGGTAATGATCCAATGGGATCCATGTTGTACTTCTTTTTGGTCTTTTGGCTGGATGTGAATCCAGTACTGCTGCGGAATTGAGCATCGCGAAGCTATTGGCGCCGGCCGAGCCGGACGCCATTTCCATGATTTTGTCCACTCGCTTGGCTTTTGATTTGTTTAGTGACTTACAGGAAAGCTATTTTTCTCCGTGGATTTAGACACGACGGTAGCTGTCAGTGACAGCAGCCCACGTGGTTAACAGGCACTATTGGTCTCTGCACTTTAACACCCACTACATATTCTCCGGAGCCCGGGCGTCCCGGCTGAGCTTTATACTCCTACGGGAGGTAATCCCGGATATCACCGTGGCCTACACAATCGAGTAATTCGCTTGATACAATCGCACCAGTTTCGCCTAAACTTTCCCGCACTGCTCACACGTCTAGTCACGTTGAAAGCTCGCTGGCGACTGACCCATATTGTAGAAGTGCATAAAAAATAACTATTCCGCCATCTTGGATGTTCCGCCATATTGGATTTAGAATGACGTCACATTATTTTCGAGTTACTCTCAACAAGCCCTTTCATTTGATACCCATATTGTAGAAGTGCATAAAAAATAACTATTCCGCCATCTTGGATGTTCCGCCATATTGGATTTAGAATGACGTCACATTATTTTCGAGTTACTCTCAACAAGCCCTTTCATTTGATACCCATATTGTAGAAGTGCATAAAAAATAACTATTCCGCCATCTTGGATGTTCCGCCATATTGGATTTAGAATGACGTCACATTATTTTCGAGTTACTCTCAACAAGCCCTTTCATTTGATACCCATATTGTAGAAGTGCATAAAAAATAACTATTCCGCCATCTTGGATGTTCCGCCATATTGGATTTAGAATGACGTCACATTATTTTCGAGTTACTCTCAACAAGCCCTTTCATTTGATACCCATATTGTAGAAGTGCATAAAAAATAACTATTCCGCCATCTTGGATGTTCCGCCATATTGGATTTAGAATGACGTCACATTATTTTCGAGTTACTCTCAACAAGCCCTTTCATTTGATACCCATATTGTAGAAGTGCATAAAAAATAACTATTCCGCCATCTTGGATGTTCCGCCATATTGGATTTAGAATGACGTCACATTATTTTCGAGTTACTCTCAACAAGCCCTTTCATTTGATACCCATATTGTAGAAGTGCATAAAAAATAACTATTCCGCCATCTTGGATGTTCCGCCATATTGGATTTAGAATGACGTCACATTATTTTCGAGTTACTCTCAACAAGCCCTTTCATTTGATACCCATATTGTAGAAGTGCATAAAAAATAACTATTCCGCCATCTTGGATGTTCCGCCATATTGGATTTAGAATGACGTCACATTATTTTCGAGTTACTCTCAACAAGCCCTTTCATTTGATACCCATATTGTAGAAGTGCATAAAAAATAACTATTCCGCCATCTTGGATGTTCCGCCATATTGGATTTAGAATGACGTCACATTATTTTCGAGTTACTCTCAACAAGCCCTTTCATTTGATACCCATATTGTAGAAGTGCATAAAAAATAACTATTCCGCCATCTTGGATGTTCCGCCATATTGGATTTAGAATGACGTCACATTATTTTCGAGTTACTCTCAACAAGCCCTTTCATTTGATACCCATATTGTAGAAGTGCATAAAAAATAACTATTCCGCCATCTTGGATGTTCCGCCATATTAGATTTAGAATGACGTCACATTATTTTCGAGTTACACTCAACAAGCCCTTTCATTTGATACCCATATTGTAGAAGTGCATAAAAAATAACTATTCCGCCATCTTGGATGTTCCGCCATATTGGATTTAGAATGACGTCACATTATTTTCGAGTTACTCTCAACAAGCCCTTTCATTTGATACCCATATTGTAGAAGTGCATAAAAAATAACTATTCCGCCATCTTGGATGTTCCGCCATATTGGATTTAGAATGACGTCACATTATTTTCGAGTTACTCTCAACAAGCCCTTTCATTTGATACCCATATTGTAGAAGTGCATAAAAAATAACTATTCCGCCATCTTGGATGTTCCGCCATATTGGATTTAGAATGACGTCACATTATTTTCGAGTTACTCTCAACAAGCCCTTTCATTTGATACCCATATTGTAGAAGTGCATAAAAAATAACTATTCCGCCATCTTGGATGTTCCGCCATCTTGGATGTTCCGCCATATTGGATTTAGAATGACGTCACATTATTTTCGAGTTACTCTCAACAAGCCCTTTCATTTGATACCCATATTGTAGAAGTGCATAAAAAATAACTATTCCGCCATCTTGGATGTTCCGCCATATTGGATTTAGAATGACGTCACATTATTTTCGAGTTACTCTCAACAAGCCCTTTCATTTGATACCCATATTGTAGAAGTGCATAAAAAATAACTATTCCGCCATCTTGGATGTTCCGCCATATTGGATTTAGAATGACGTCACATTATTTTCGAGTTACTCTCAACAAGCCCTTTCATTTGATACCCATATTGTAGAAGTGCATAAAAAATAACTATTCCGCCATCTTGGATGTTCCGCCATATTGGATTTAGAATGACGTCACATTATTTTCGAGTTACTCTCAACAAGCCCTTTCATTTGATACCCATATTGTAGAAGTGCATAAAAAATAACTATTCCGCCATCTTGGATGTTCCGCCATATTGGATTTAGAATGACGTCACATTATTTTCGAGTTACTCTCAACAAGCCCTTTCATTTGATACCCATATTGTAGAAGTGCATAAAAAATAACTATTCCGCCATCTTGGATGTTCCGCCATATTGGATTTAGAATGACGTCACATTATTTTCGAGTTACTCTCAACAAGCCCTTTCATTTGATACCCATATTGTAGAAGTGCATAAAAAATAACTATTCCGCCATCTTGGATGTTCCGCCATATTGGATTTAGAATGACGTCACATTATTTTCGAGTTACTCTCAACAAGCCCTTTCATTTGATACCCATATTGTAGAAGTGCATAAAAAATAACTATTCCGCCATCTTGGATGTTCCGCCATATTGGATTTAGAATGACGTCACATTATTTTCGAGTTACTCTCAACAAGCCCTTTCATTTGATACCCATATTGTAGAAGTGCATAAAAAATAACTATTCCGCCATCTTGGATGTTCCGCCATATTGGATTTAGAATGACGTCACATTATTTTCGAGTTACTCTCAACAAGCCCTTTCATTTGATACCCATATTGTAGAAGTGCATAAAAAATAACTATTCCGCCATCTTGGATGTTCCGCCATATTGGATTTAGAATGACGTCACATTATTTTCGAGTTACTCTCAACAAGCCCTTTCATTTGATACCCATATTGTAGAAGTGCATAAAAAATAACTATTCCGCCATCTTGGATGTTCCGCCATATTGGATTTAGAATGACGTCACATTATTTTCGAGTTACTCTCAACAAGCCCTTTCATTTGATACCCATATTGTAGAAGTGCATAAAAAATAACTATTCCGCCATCTTGGATGTTCCGCCATATTGGATTTAGAATGACGTCACATTATTTTCGAGTTACTCTCAACAAGCCCTTTCATTTGATACCCATATTGTAGAAGTGCATAAAAAATAACTATTCCGCCATCTTGGATGTTCCGCCATATTGGATTTAGAATGACGTCACATTATTTTCGAGTTACTCTCAACAAGCCCTTTCATTTGATACCCATATTGTAGAAGTGCATAAAAAATAACTATTCCGCCATCTTGGATGTTCCGCCATATTGGATTTAGAATGACGTCACATTATTTTCGAGTTACTCTCAACAAGCCCTTTCATTTGATACCCATATTGTAGAAGTGCATAAAAAATAACTATTCCGCCATCTTGGATGTTCCGCCATATTGGATTTAGAATGACGTCACATTATTTTCGAGTTACTCTCAACAAGCCTTTCATTTGATACCCATATTGTAGAAGTGCATAAAAAATAACTATTCCGCCATCTTGGATGTTCCGCCATATTGGATTTAGAATGACGTCACATTATTTTCGAGTTACTCTCAACAAGCCCTTTCATTTGATACCCATATTGTAGAAGTGCATAAAAAATAACTATTCCGCCATCTTGGATGTTCCGCCATATTGGATTTAGAATGACGTCACATTATTTTCGAGTTACTCTCAACAAGCCCTTTCATTTGATACCCATATTGTAGAAGTGCATAAAAAATAACTATTCCGCCATCTTGGATGTTCCGCCATATTGGATTTAGAATGACGTCACATTATTTTCGAGTTACTCTCAACAAGCCCTTTCATTTGATACCCATATTGTAGAAGTGCATAAAAAATAACTATTCCGCCATCTTGGATGTTCCGCCATATTGGATTTAGAATGACGTCACATTATTTTCGAGTTACTCTCAACAAGCCCTTTCATTTGATACCCATATTGTAGAAGTGCATAAAAAATAACTATTCCGCCATCTTGGATGTTCCGCCATATTGGATTTAGAATGACGTCACATTATTTTCGAGTTACTCTCAACAAGCCCTTTCATTTGATACCCATATTGTAGAAGTGCATAAAAAATAACTATTCCGCCATCTTGGATGTTCCGCCATATTGGATTTAGAATGACGTCACATTATTTTCGAGTTACACTCAACAAGCCCTTTCATTTGATACCCATATTGTAGAAGTGCATAAAAAATAACTATTCCGCCATCTTGGATGTTCCGCCATATTGGATTTAGAATGACGTCACATTATTTTCGAGTTACACTCAACAAGCCCTTTCATTTGATACCCATATTGTAGAAGTGCATAAAAAATAACTATTCCGCCATCTTGGATGTTCCGCCATATTGGATTTAGAATGACGTCACATTATTTTCGAGTTACTCTCAACAAGCCCTTTCATTTGATACCCATATTGTAGAAGTGCATAAAAAATAACTATTCCGCCATCTTGGATGTTCCGCCATATTGGATTTAGAATGACGTCACATTATTTTCGAGTTACTCTCAACAAGCCCTTTCATTTGATACCCATATTGTAGAAGTGCATAAAAAATAACTATTCCGCCATCTTGGATGTTCCGCCATATTGGATTTAGAATGACGTCACATTATTTTCGAGTTACTCTCAACAAGCCCTTTCATTTGATACCCATATTGTAGAAGTGCATAAAAAATAACTATTCCGCCATCTTGGATGTTCCGCCATATTGGATTTAGAATGACGTCACATTATTTTCGAGTTACTCTCAACAAGCCCTTTCATTTGATACCCATATTGTAGAAGTGCATAAAAAATAACTATTCCGCCATCTTGGATGTTCCGCCATATTGGATTTAGAATGACGTCACATTATTTTCGAGTTACTCTCAACAAGCCCTTTCATTTGATACCCATATTGTAGAAGTGCATAAAAAATAACTATTCCGCCATCTTGGATGTTCCGCCATATTGGATTTAGAATGACGTCACATTATTTTCGAGTTACTCTCAACAAGCCCTTTCATTTGATACCCATATTGTAGAAGTGCATAAAAAATAACTATTCCGCCGTCTTGGATGTTCCGCCATATTGGATTTAGAATGACGTCACATTATTTTCGAGTTACTCTCAACAAGCCCTTTCATTTGATACCCATATTGTAGAAGTGCATAAAAAATAACTATTCCGCCATCTTGGATGTTCCGCCATATTGGATTTAGAATGACGTCACATTATTTTCGAGTTACTCTCAACAAGCCCTTTCATTTGATACCCATATTGTAGAAGTGCATAAAAAATAACTATTCCGCCATCTTGGATGTTCCGCCATATTGGATTTAGAATGACGTCACATTATTTTCGAGTTACTCTCAACAAGCCCTTTCATTTGATACCCATATTGTAGAAGTGCATAAAAAATAACTATTCCGCCATCTTGGATGTTCCGCCATATTGGATTTAGAATGACGTCACATTATTTTCGAGTTACTCTCAACAAGCCCTTTCATTTGATACCCATATTGTAGAAGTGCATAAAAAATAACTATTCCGCCATCTTGGATGTTCCGCCATATTGGATTTAGAATGACGTCACATTATTTTCGAGTTACTCTCAACAAGCCCTTTCATTTGATACCCATATTGTAGAAGTGCATAAAAAATAACTATTCCGCCATCTTGGATGTTCCGCCATATTGGATTTAGAATGACGTCACATTATTTTCGAGTTACTCTCAACAAGCCCTTTCATTTGATACCCATATTGTAGAAGTGCATAAAAAATAACTATTCCGCCATCTTGGATGTTCCGCCATATTGGATTTAGAATGACGTCACATTATTTTCGAGTTACTCTCAACAAGCCCTTTCATTTGATACCCATATTGTAGAAGTGCATAAAAAATAACTATTCCGCCATCTTGGATGTTCCGCCATATTGGATTTAGAATGACGTCACATTATTTTCGAGTTACTCTCAACAAGCCCTTTCATTTGATACCCATATTGTAGAAGTGCATAAAAAATAACTATTCCGCCATCTTGGATGTTCCGCCATATTGGATTTAGAATGACGTCACATTATTTTCGAGTTACTCTCAACAAGCCCTTTCATTTGATACCCATATTGTAGAAGTGCATAAAAAATAACTATTCCGCCATCTTGGATGTTCCGCCATATTGGATTTAGAATGACGTCACATTATTTTCGAGTTACTCTCAACAAGCCCTTTCATTTGATACCCATATTGTAGAAGTGCATAAAAAATAACTATTCCGCCATCTTGGATGTTCCGCCATATTGGATTTAGAATGACGTCACATTATTTTCGAGTTACTCTCAACAAGCCCTTTCATTTGATACCCATATTGTAGAAGTGCATAAAAAATAACTATTCCGCCATCTTGGATGTTCCGCCATATTGGATTTAGAATGACGTCACATTATTTTCGAGTTACTCTCAACAAGCCCTTTCATTTGATACCCATATTGTAGAAGTGCATAAAAAATAACTATTCCGCCATCTTGGATGTTCCGCCATATTGGATTTAGAATGACGTCACATTATTTTCGAGTTACTCTCAACAAGCCCTTTCATTTGATACCCATATTGTAGAAGTGCATAAAAAATAACTATTCCGCCATCTTGGATGTTCCGCCATATTGGATTTAGAATGACGTCACATTATTTTCGAGTTACTCTCAACAAGCCCTTTCATTTGATACCCATATTGTAGAAGTGCATAAAAAATAACTATTCCGCCATCTTGGATGTTCCGCCATATTGGATTTAGAATGACGTCACATTATTTTCGAGTTACTCTCAACAAGCCCTTTCATTTGATACCCATATTGTAGAAGTGCATAAAAAATAACTATTCCGCCATCTTGGATGTTCCGCCATATTGGATTTAGAATGACGTCACATTATTTTCGAGTTACTCTCAACAAGCCCTTTCATTTGATACCCATATTGTAGAAGTGCATAAAAAATAACTATTCCGCCATCTTGGATGTTCCGCCATATTGGATTTAGAATGACGTCACATTATTTTCGAGTTACTCTCAACAAGCCCTTTCATTTGATACCCATATTGTAGAAGTGCATAAAAAATAACTATTCCGCCATCTTGGATGTTCCGCCATATTGGATTTAGAATGACGTCACATTATTTTCGAGTTACTCTCAACAAGCCCTTTCATTTGATACCCATATTGTAGAAGTGCATAAAAAATAACTATTCCGCCATCTTGGATGTTCCGCCATATTGGATTTAGAATGACGTCACATTATTTTCGAGTTACTCTCAACAAGCCCTTTCATTTGATACCCATATTGTAGAAGTGCATAAAAAATAACTATTCCGCCATCTTGGATGTTCCGCCATATTGGATTTAGAATGACGTCACATTATTTTCGAGTTACTCTCAACAAGCCCTTTCATTTGATACCCATATTGTAGAAGTGCATAAAAAATAACTATTCCGCCATCTTGGATGTTCCGCCATATTGGATTTAGAATGACGTCACATTATTTTCGAGTTACTCTCAACAAGCCCTTTCATTTGATACCCATATTGTAGAAGTGCATAAAAAATAACTATTCCGCCATCTTGGATGTTCCGCCATATTGGATTTAGAATGACGTCACATTATTTTCGAGTTACTCTCAACAAGCCCTTTCATTTGATACCCATATTGTAGAAGTGCATAAAAAATAACTATTCCGCCATCTTGGATGTTCCGCCATATTGGATTTAGAATGACGTCACATTATTTTCGAGTTACTCTCAACAAGCCCTTTCATTTGATACCCATATTGTAGAAGTGCATAAAAAATAACTATTCCGCCATCTTGGATGTTCCGCCATATTGGATTTAGAATGACGTCACATTATTTTCGAGTTACTCTCAACAAGCCCTTTCATTTGATACCCATATTGTAGAAGTGCATAAAAAATAACTATTCCGCCATCTTGGATGTTCCGCCATATTGGATTTAGAATGACGTCACATTATTTTCGAGTTACTCTCAACAAGCCCTTTCATTTGATACCCATATTGTAGAAGTGCATAAAAAATAACTATTCCGCCATCTTGGATGTTCCGCCATATTGGATTTAGAATGACGTCACATTATTTTCGAGTTACTCTCAACAAGCCCTTTCATTTGATACCCATATTGTAGAAGTGCATAAAAAATAACTATTCCGCCATCTTGGATGTTCCGCCATATTGGATTTAGAATGACGTCACATTATTTTCGAGTTACTCTCAACAAGCCCTTTCATTTGATACCCATATTGTAGAAGTGCATAAAAAATAACTATTCCGCCATCTTGGATGTTCCGCCATATTGGATTTAGAATGACGTCACATTATTTTCGAGTTACTCTCAACAAGCCCTTTCATTTGATACCCATATTGTAGAAGTGCATAAAAAATAACTATTCCGCCATCTTGGATGTTCCGCCATATTGGATTTAGAATGACGTCACATTATTTTCGAGTTACTCTCAACAAGCCCTTTCATTTGATACCCATATTGTAGAAGTGCATAAAAAATAACTATTCCGCCATCTTGGATGTTCCGCCATATTGGATTTAGAATGACGTCACATTATTTTCGAGTTACTCTCAACAAGCCCTTTCATTTGATACCCATATTGTAGAAGTGCATAAAAAATAACTATTCCGCCATCTTGGATGTTCCGCCATATTGGATTTAGAATGACGTCACATTATTTTCGAGTTACTCTCAACAAGCCCTTTCATTTGATACCCATATTGTAGAAGTGCATAAAAAATAACTATTCCGCCATCTTGGATGTTCCGCCATATTGGATTTAGAATGACGTCACATTATTTTCGAGTTACTCTCAACAAGCCCTTTCATTTGATACCCATATTGTAGAAGTGCATAAAAAATAACTATTCCGCCATCTTGGATGTTCCGCCATATTGGATTTAGAATGACGTCACATTATTTTCGAGTTACTCTCAACAAGCCCTTTCATTTGATACCCATATTGTAGAAGTGCATAAAAAATAACTATTCCGCCATCTTGGATGTTCCGCCATATTGGATTTAGAATGACGTCACATTATTTTCGAGTTACTCTCAACAAGCCCTTTCATTTGATACCCATATTGTAGAAGTGCATAAAAAATAACTATTCCGCCATCTTGGATGTTCCGCCATATTGGATTTAGAATGACGTCACATTATTTTCGAGTTACTCTCAACAAGCCCTTTCATTTGATACCCATATTGTAGAAGTGCATAAAAAATAACTATTCCGCCATCTTGGATGTTCCGCCATATTGGATTTAGAATGACGTCACATTATTTTCGAGTTACTCTCAACAAGCCCTTTCATTTGATACCCATATTGTAGAAGTGCATAAAAAATAACTATTCCGCCATCTTGGATGTTCCGCCATATTGGATTTAGAATGACGTCACATTATTTTCGAGTTACTCTCAACAAGCCCTTTCATTTGATACCCATATTGTAGAAGTGCATAAAAAATAACTATTCCGCCATCTTGGATGTTCCGCCATATTGGATTTAGAATGACGTCACATTATTTTCGAGTTACTCTCAACAAGCCCTTTCATTTGATACCCATATTGTAGAAGTGCATAAAAAATAACTATTCCGCCATCTTGGATGTTCCGCCATATTGGATTTAGAATGACGTCACATTATTTTCGAGTTACTCTCAACAAGCCCTTTCATTTGATACCCATATTGTAGAAGTGCATAAAAAATAACTATTCCGCCATCTTGGATGTTCCGCCATATTGGATTTAGAATGACGTCACATTATTTTCGAGTTACTCTCAACAAGCCCTTTCATTTGATACCCATATTGTAGAAGTGCATAAAAAATAACTATTCCGCCATCTTGGATGTTCCGCCATATTGGATTTAGAATGACGTCACATTATTTTCGAGTTACTCTCAACAAGCCCTTTCATTTGATACCCATATTGTAGAAGTGCATAAAAAATAACTATTCCGCCATCTTGGATGTTCCGCCATATTGGATTTAGAATGACGTCACATTATTTTCGAGTTACTCTCAACAAGCCCTTTCATTTGATACCCATATTGTAGAAGTGCATAAAAAATAACTATTCCGCCATCTTGGATGTTCCGCCATATTGGATTTAGAATGACGTCACATTATTTTCGAGTTACTCTCAACAAGCCCTTTCATTTGATACCCATATTGTAGAAGTGCATAAAAAATAACTATTCCGCCATCTTGGATGTTCCGCCATATTGGATTTAGAATGACGTCACATTATTTTCGAGTTACTCTCAACAAGCCCTTTCATTTGATACCCATATTGTAGAAGTGCATAAAAAATAACTATTCCGCCATCTTGGATGTTCCGCCATATTGGATTTAGAATGACGTCACATTATTTTCGAGTTACTCTCAACAAGCCCTTTCATTTGATACCCATATTGTAGAAGTGCATAAAAAATAACTATTCCGCCATCTTGGATGTTCCGCCATATTGGATTTAGAATGACGTCACATTATTTTCGAGTTACTCTCAACAAGCCCTTTCATTTGATACCCATATTGTAGAAGTGCATAAAAAATAACTATTCCGCCATCTTGGATGTTCCGCCATATTGGATTTAGAATGACGTCACATTATTTTCGAGTTACTCTCAACAAGCCCTTTCATTTGATACCCATATTGTAGAAGTGCATAAAAAATAACTATTCCGCCATCTTGGATGTTCCGCCATATTGGATTTAGAATGACGTCACATTATTTTCGAGTTACTCTCAACAAGCCCTTTCATTTGATACCCATATTGTAGAAGTGCATAAAAAATAACTATTCCGCCATCTTGGATGTTCCGCCATATTGGATTTAGAATGACGTCACATTATTTTCGAGTTACTCTCAACAAGCCCTTTCATTTGATACCCATATTGTAGAAGTGCATAAAAAATAACTATTCCGCCATCTTGGATGTTCCGCCATATTGGATTTAGAATGACGTCACATTATTTTCGAGTTACTCTCAACAAGCCCTTTCATTTGATACCCATATTGTAGAAGTGCATAAAAAATAACTATTCCGCCATCTTGGATGTTCCGCCATATTGGATTTAGAATGACGTCACATTATTTTCGAGTTACTCTCAACAAGCCCTTTCATTTGATACCCATATTGTAGAAGTGCATAAAAAATAACTATTCCGCCATCTTGGATGTTCCGCCATATTGGATTTAGAATGACGTCACATTATTTTCGAGTTACTCTCAACAAGCCCTTTCATTTGATACCCATATTGTAGAAGTGCATAAAAAATAACTATTCCGCCATCTTGGATGTTCCGCCATATTGGATTTAGAATGACGTCACATTATTTTCGAGTTACTCTCAACAAGCCCTTTCATTTGATACCCATATTGTAGAAGTGCATAAAAAATAACTATTCCGCCATCTTGGATGTTCCGCCATATTGGATTTAGAATGACGTCACATTATTTTCGAGTTACTCTCAACAAGCCCTTTCATTTGATACCCATATTGTAGAAGTGCATAAAAAATAACTATTCCGCCATCTTGGATGTTCCGCCATATTGGATTTAGAATGACGTCACATTATTTTCGAGTTACTCTCAACAAGCCCTTTCATTTGATACCCATATTGTAGAAGTGCATAAAAAATAACTATTCCGCCATCTTGGATGTTCCGCCATATTGGATTTAGAATGACGTCACATTATTTTCGAGTTACTCTCAACAAGCCCTTTCATTTGATACCCATATTGTAGAAGTGCATAAAAAATAACTATTCCGCCATCTTGGATGTTCCGCCATATTGGATTTAGAATGACGTCACATTATTTTCGAGTTACTCTCAACAAGCCCTTTCATTTGATACCCATATTGTAGAAGTGCATAAAAAATAACTATTCCGCCATCTTGGATGTTCCGCCATATTGGATTTAGAATGACGTCACATTATTTTCGAGTTACTCTCAACAAGCCCTTTCATTTGATACCCATATTGTAGAAGTGCATAAAAAATAACTATTCCGCCATCTTGGATGTTCCGCCATATTGGATTTAGAATGACGTCACATTATTTTCGAGTTACTCTCAACAAGCCCTTTCATTTGATACCCATATTGTAGAAGTGCATAAAAAATAACTATTCCGCCATCTTGGATGTTCCGCCATATTGGATTTAGAATGACGTCACATTATTTTCGAGTTACTCTCAACAAGCCCTTTCATTTGATACCCATATTGTAGAAGTGCATAAAAAATAACTATTCCGCCATCTTGGATGTTCCGCCATATTGGATTTAGAATGACGTCACATTATTTTCGAGTTACTCTCAACAAGCCCTTTCATTTGATACCCATATTGTAGAAGTGCATAAAAAATAACTATTCCGCCATCTTGGATGTTCCGCCATATTGGATTTAGAATGACGTCACATTATTTTCGAGTTACTCTCAACAAGCCCTTTCATTTGATACCCATATTGTAGAAGTGCATAAAAAATAACTATTCCGCCATCTTGGATGTTCCGCCATATTGGATTTAGAATGACGTCACATTATTTTCGAGTTACTCTCAACAAGCCCTTTCATTTGATACCCATATTGTAGAAGTGCATAAAAAATAACTATTCCGCCATCTTGGATGTTCCGCCATATTGGATTTAGAATGACGTCACATTATTTTCGAGTTACTCTCAACAAGCCCTTTCATTTGATACCCATATTGTAGAAGTGCATAAAAAATAACTATTCCGCCATCTTGGATGTTCCGCCATATTGGATTTAGAAT
>OX384544.1:33520998-33586976 GCA_947538895.1 Neoitamus cyanurus | reverse complement strand
TCCGCCATATTGGATTTAGAATGACGTCACATTATTTTCGAGTTACTCTCAACAAGCCCTTTCATTTGATACCCATATTGTAGAAGTGCATAAAAAATAACTATTCCGCCATCTTGGATGTTCCGCCATATTGGATTTAGAATGACGTCACATTATTTTCGAGTTACTCTCAACAAGCCCTTTCATTTGATACCCATATTGTAGAAGTGCATAAAAAATAACTATTCCGCCATCTTGGATGTTCCGCCATATTGGATTTAGAATGACGTCACATTATTTTCGAGTTACTCTCAACAAGCCCTTTCATTTGATACCCATATTGTAGAAGTGCATAAAAAATAACTATTCCGCCATCTTGGATGTTCCGCCATATTGGATTTAGAATGACGTCACATTATTTTCGAGTTACTCTCAACAAGCCCTTTCATTTGATACCCATATTGTAGAAGTGCATAAAAAATAACTATTCCGCCATCTTGGATGTTCCGCCATATTGGATTTAGAATGACGTCACATTATTTTCGAGTTACTCTCAACAAGCCCTTTCATTTGATACCCATATTGTAGAAGTGCATAAAAAATAACTATTCCGCCATCTTGGATGTTCCGCCATATTGGATTTAGAATGACGTCACATTATTTTCGAGTTACTCTCAACAAGCCCTTTCATTTGATACCCATATTGTAGAAGTGCATAAAAAATAACTATTCCGCCATCTTGGATGTTCCGCCATATTGGATTTAGAATGACGTCACATTATTTTCGAGTTACTCTCAACAAGCCCTTTCATTTGATACCCATATTGTAGAAGTGCATAAAAAATAACTATTCCGCCATCTTGGATGTTCCGCCATATTGGATTTAGAATGACGTCACATTATTTTCGAGTTACTCTCAACAAGCCCTTTCATTTGATACCCATATTGTAGAAGTGCATAAAAAATAACTATTCCGCCATCTTGGATGTTCCGCCATATTGGATTTAGAATGACGTCACATTATTTTCGAGTTACTCTCAACAATCCCTTTCATTTGATACCCATATTGTAGAAGTGCATAAAAAATAACTATTCCGCCGTCTTGGATGTTCCGCCATATTGGATTTAGAATGACGTCACATTATTTTCGAGTTACTCTCAACAAGCCCTTTCATTTGATACCCATATTGTAGAAGTGCATAAAAAATAACTATTCCGCCATCTTGGATGTTCCGCCATATTGGATTTAGAATGACGTCACATTATTTTCGAGTTACTCTCAACAAGCCCTTTCATTTGATACCCATATTGTAGAAGTGCATAAAAAATAACTATTCCGCCATCTTGGATGTTCCGCCATATTGGATTTAGAATGACGTCACATTATTTTCGAGTTACTCTCAACAAGCCCTTTCATTTGATACCCATATTGTAGAAGTGCATAAAAAATAACTATTCCGCCATCTTGGATGTTCCGCCATATTGGATTTAGAATGACGTCACATTATTTTCGAGTTACTCTCAACAAGCCCTTTCATTTGATACCCATATTGTAGAAGTGCATAAAAAATAACTATTCCGCCATCTTGGATGTTCCGCCATATTGGATTTAGAATGACGTCACATTATTTTCGAGTTACTCTCAACAAGCCCTTTCATTTGATACCCATATTGTAGAAGTGCATAAAAAATAACTATTCCGCCATCTTGGATGTTCCGCCATATTGGATTTAGAATGACGTCACATTATTTTCGAGTTACTCTCAACAAGCCCTTTCATTTGATACCCATATTGTAGAAGTGCATAAAAAATAACTATTCCGCCATCTTGGATGTTCCGCCATCTTGGATGTTCCGCCATATTGGATTTAGAATGACGTCACATTATTTTCGAGTTACTCTCAACAAGCCCTTTCATTTGATACCCATATTGTAGAAGTGCATAAAAAATAACTATTCCGCCATCTTGGATGTTCCGCCATATTGGATTTAGAATGACGTCACATTATTTTCGAGTTACTCTCAACAAGCCCTTTCATTTGATACCCATATTGTAGAAGTGCATAAAAAATAACTATTCCGCCATCTTGGATGTTCCGCCATATTGGATTTAGAATGACGTCACATTATTTTCGAGTTACTCTCAACAAGCCCTTTCATTTGATACCCATATTGTAGAAGTGCATAAAAAATAACTATTCCGCCATCTTGGATGTTCCGCCATATTGGATTTAGAATGACGTCACATTATTTTCGAGTTACTCTCAACAAGCCCTTTCATTTGATACCCATATTGTAGAAGTGCATAAAAAATAACTATTCCGCCATCTTGGATGTTCCGCCATATTGGATTTAGAATGACGTCACATTATTTTCGAGTTACTCTCAACAAGCCCTTTCATTTGATACCCATATTGTAGAAGTGCATAAAAAATAACTATTCCGCCATCTTGGATGTTCCGCCATATTGGATTTAGAATGACGTCACATTATTTTCGAGTTACTCTCAACAAGCCCTTTCATTTGATACCCATATTGTAGAAGTGCATAAAAAATAACTATTCCGCCATCTTGGATGTTCCGCCATATTGGATTTAGAATGACGTCACATTATTTTCGAGTTACTCTCAACAAGCCCTTTCATTTGATACCCATATTGTAGAAGTGCATAAAAAATAACTATTCCGCCATCTTGGATGTTCCGCCATATTGGATTTAGAATGACGTCACATTATTTTCGAGTTACTCTCAACAAGCCCTTTCATTTGATACCCATATTGTAGAAGTGCATAAAAAATAACTATTCCGCCATCTTGGATGTTCCGCCATATTGGATTTAGAATGACGTCACATTATTTTCGAGTTACTCTCAACAAGCCCTTTCATTTGATACCCATATTGTAGAAGTGCATAAAAAATAACTATTCCGCCATCTTGGATGTTCCGCCATATTGGATTTAGAATGACGTCACATTATTTTCGAGTTACTCTCAACAAGCCCTTTCATTTGATACCCATATTGTAGAAGTGCATAAAAAATAACTATTCCGCCATCTTGGATGTTCCGCCATATTGGATTTAGAATGACGTCACATTATTTTCGAGTTACTCTCAACAAGCCCTTTCATTTGATACCCATATTGTAGAAGTGCATAAAAAATAACTATTCCGCCATCTTGGATGTTCCGCCATATTGGATTTAGAATGACGTCACATTATTTTCGAGTTACTCTCAACAAGCCCTTTCATTTGATACCCATATTGTAGAAGTGCATAAAAAATAACTATTCCGCCATCTTGGATGTTCCGCCATATTGGATTTAGAATGACGTCACATTATTTTCGAGTTACTCTCAACAAGCCCTTTCATTTGATACCCATATTGTAGAAGTGCATAAAAAATAACTATTCCGCCATCTTGGATGTTCCGCCATATTGGATTTAGAATGACGTCACATTATTTTCGAGTTACTCTCAACAAGCCCTTTCATTTGATACCCATATTGTAGAAGTGCATAAAAAATAACTATTCCGCCATCTTGGATGTTCCGCCATATTGGATTTAGAATGACGTCACATTATTTTCGAGTTACTCTCAACAAGCCCTTTCATTTGATACCCATATTGTAGAAGTGCATAAAAAATAACTATTCCGCCATCTTGGATGTTCCGCCATATTGGATTTAGAATGACGTCACATTATTTTCGAGTTACTCTCAACAAGCCCTTTCATTTGATACCCATATTGTAGAAGTGCATAAAAAATAACTATTCCGCCATCTTGGATGTTCCGCCATATTGGATTTAGAATGACGTCACATTATTTTCGAGTTACTCTCAACAAGCCCTTTCATTTGATACCCATATTGTAGAAGTGCATAAAAAATAACTATTCCGCCATCTTGGATGTTCCGCCATATTGGATTTAGAATGACGTCACATTATTTTCGAGTTACTCTCAACAAGCCCTTTCATTTGATACCCATATTGTAGAAGTGCATAAAAAATAACTATTCCGCCATCTTGGATGTTCCGCCATATTGGATTTAGAATGACGTCACATTATTTTCGAGTTACTCTCAACAAGCCCTTTCATTTGATACCCATATTGTAGAAGTGCATAAAAAATAACTATTCCGCCATCTTGGATGTTCCGCCATATTGGATTTAGAATGACGTCACATTATTTTCGAGTTACTCTCAACAAGCCCTTTCATTTGATACCCATATTGTAGAAGTGCATAAAAAATAACTATTCCGCCATCTTGGATGTTCCGCCATATTGGATTTAGAATGACGTCACATTATTTTCGAGTTACTCTCAACAAGCCCTTTCATTTGATACCCATATTGTAGAAGTGCATAAAAAATAACTATTCCGCCATCTTGGATGTTCCGCCATATTGGATTTAGAATGACGTCACATTATTTTCGAGTTACTCTCAACAAGCCCTTTCATTTGATACCCATATTGTAGAAGTGCATAAAAAATAACTATTCCGCCATCTTGGATGTTCCGCCATATTGGATTTAGAATGACGTCACATTATTTTCGAGTTACTCTCAACAAGCCCTTTCATTTGATACCCATATTGTAGAAGTGCATAAAAAATAACTATTCCGCCATCTTGGATGTTCCGCCATATTGGATTTAGAATGACGTCACATTATTTTCGAGTTACTCTCAACAAGCCCTTTCATTTGATACCCATATTGTAGAAGTGCATAAAAAATAACTATTCCGCCATCTTGGATGTTCCGCCATATTGGATTTAGAATGACGTCACATTATTTTCGAGTTACTCTCAACAAGCCCTTTCATTTGATACCCATATTGTAGAAGTGCATAAAAAATAACTATTCCGCCATCTTGGATGTTCCGCCATATTGGATTTAGAATGACGTCACATTATTTTCGAGTTACTCTCAACAAGCCCTTTCATTTGATACCCATATTGTAGAAGTGCATAAAAAATAACTATTCCGCCATCTTGGATGTTCCGCCATATTGGATTTAGAATGACGTCACATTATTTTCGAGTTACTCTCAACAAGCCCTTTCATTTGATACCCATATTGTAGAAGTGCATAAAAAATAACTATTCCGCCATCTTGGATGTTCCGCCATATTGGATTTAGAATGACGTCACATTATTTTCGAGTTACTCTCAACAAGCCCTTTCATTTGATACCCATATTGTAGAAGTGCATAAAAAATAACTATTCCGCCATCTTGGATGTTCCGCCATATTGGATTTAGAATGACGTCACATTATTTTCGAGTTACTCTCAACAAGCCCTTTCATTTGATACCCATATTGTAGAAGTGCATAAAAAATAACTATTCCGCCATCTTGGATGTTCCGCCATATTGGATTTAGAATGACGTCACATTATTTTCGAGTTACTCTCAACAAGCCCTTTCATTTGATACCCATATTGTAGAAGTGCATAAAAAATAACTATTCCGCCATCTTGGATGTTCCGCCATATTGGATTTAGAATGACGTCACATTATTTTCGAGTTACTCTCAACAAGCCCTTTCATTTGATACCCATATTGTAGAAGTGCATAAAAAATAACTATTCCGCCATCTTGGATGTTCCGCCATATTGGATTTAGAATGACGTCACATTATTTTCGAGTTACTCTCAACAAGCCCTTTCATTTGATACCCATATTGTAGAAGTGCATAAAAAATAACTATTCCGCCATCTTGGATGTTCCGCCATATTGGATTTAGAATGACGTCACATTATTTTCGAGTTACTCTCAACAAGCCCTTTCATTTGATACCCATATTGTAGAAGTGCATAAAAAATAACTATTCCGCCATCTTGGATGTTCCGCCATATTGGATTTAGAATGACGTCACATTATTTTCGAGTTACTCTCAACAAGCCCTTTCATTTGATACCCATATTGTAGAAGTGCATAAAAAATAACTATTCCGCCATCTTGGATGTTCCGCCATATTGGATTTAGAATGACGTCACATTATTTTCGAGTTACTCTCAACAAGCCCTTTCATTTGATACCCATATTGTAGAAGTGCATAAAAAATAACTATTCCGCCATCTTGGATGTTCCGCCATATTGGATTTAGAATGACGTCACATTATTTTCGAGTTACTCTCAACAAGCCCTTTCATTTGATACCCATATTGTAGAAGTGCATAAAAAATAACTATTCCGCCATCTTGGATGTTCCGCCATATTGGATTTAGAATGACGTCACATTATTTTCGAGTTACTCTCAACAAGCCCTTTCATTTGATACCCATATTGTAGAAGTGCATAAAAAATAACTATTCCGCCATCTTGGATGTTCCGCCATATTGGATTTAGAATGACGTCACATTATTTTCGAGTTACTCTCAACAAGCCCTTTCATTTGATACCCATATTGTAGAAGTGCATAAAAAATAACTATTCCGCCATCTTGGATGTTCCGCCATATTGGATTTAGAATGACGTCACATTATTTTCGAGTTACTCTCAACAAGCCCTTTCATTTGATACCCATATTGTAGAAGTGCATAAAAAATAACTATTCCGCCATCTTGGATGTTCCGCCATATTGGATTTAGAATGACGTCACATTATTTTCGAGTTACTCTCAACAAGCCCTTTCATTTGATACCCATATTGTAGAAGTGCATAAAAAATAACTATTCCGCCATCTTGGATGTTCCGCCATATTGGATTTAGAATGACGTCACATTATTTTCGAGTTACTCTCAACAAGCCCTTTCATTTGATACCCATATTGTAGAAGTGCATAAAAAATAACTATTCCGCCATCTTGGATGTTCCGCCATATTGGATTTAGAATGACGTCACATTATTTTCGAGTTACTCTCAACAAGCCCTTTCATTTGATACCCATATTGTAGAAGTGCATAAAAAATAACTATTCCGCCATCTTGGATGTTCCGCCATATTGGATTTAGAATGACGTCACATTATTTTCGAGTTACTCTCAACAAGCCCTTTCATTTGATACCCATATTGTAGAAGTGCATAAAAAATAACTATTCCGCCATCTTGGATGTTCCGCCATATTGGATTTAGAATGACGTCACATTATTTTCGAGTTACTCTCAACAAGCCCTTTCATTTGATACCCATATTGTAGAAGTGCATAAAAAATAACTATTCCGCCATCTTGGATGTTCCGCCATATTGGATTTAGAATGACGTCACATTATTTTCGAGTTACTCTCAACAAGCCCTTTCATTTGATACCCATATTGTAGAAGTGCATAAAAAATAACTATTCCGCCATCTTGGATGTTCCGCCATATTGGATTTAGAATGACGTCACATTATTTTCGAGTTACTCTCAACAAGCCCTTTCATTTGATACCCATATTGTAGAAGTGCATAAAAAATAACTATTCCGCCATCTTGGATGTTCCGCCATATTGGATTTAGAATGACGTCACATTATTTTCGAGTTACTCTCAACAAGCCCTTTCATTTGATACCCATATTGTAGAAGTGCATAAAAAATAACTATTCCGCCATCTTGGATGTTCCGCCATATTGGATTTAGAATGACGTCACATTATTTTCGAGTTACTCTCAACAAGCCCTTTCATTTGATACCCATATTGTAGAAGTGCATAAAAAATAACTATTCCGCCATCTTGGATGTTCCGCCATATTGGATTTAGAATGACGTCACATTATTTTCGAGTTACTCTCAACAAGCCCTTTCATTTGATACCCATATTGTAGAAGTGCATAAAAAATAACTATTCCGCCATCTTGGATGTTCCGCCATATTGGATTTAGAATGACGTCACATTATTTTCGAGTTACTCTCAACAAGCCCTTTCATTTGATACCCATATTGTAGAAGTGCATAAAAAATAACTATTCCGCCATCTTGGATGTTCCGCCATATTGGATTTAGAATGACGTCACATTATTTTCGAGTTACTCTCAACAAGCCCTTTCATTTGATACCCATATTGTAGAAGTGCATAAAAAATAACTATTCCGCCATCTTGGATGTTCCGCCATATTGGATTTAGAATGACGTCACATTATTTTCGAGTTACTCTCAACAAGCCCTTTCATTTGATACCCATATTGTAGAAGTGCATAAAAAATAACTATTCCGCCATCTTGGATGTTCCGCCATATTGGATTTAGAATGACGTCACATTATTTTCGAGTTACTCTCAACAAGCCCTTTCATTTGATACCCATATTGTAGAAGTGCATAAAAAATAACTATTCCGCCGTCTTGGATGTTCCGCCATATTGGATTTAGAATGACGTCACATTATTTTCGAGTTACTCTCAACAAGCCCTTTCATTTGATACCCATATTGTAGAAGTGCATAAAAAATAACTATTCCGCCATCTTGAATGTTCCGCCATATTGGATTTAGAATGACGTCACATTATTTTCGAGTTACTCTCAACAAGCCCTTTCATTTGATACCCATATTGTAGAAGTGCATAAAAAATAACTATTCCGCCATCTTGGATGTTCCGCCATATTGGATTTAGAATGACGTCACATTATTTTCGAGTTACTCTCAACAAGCCCTTTCATTTGATACCCATATTGTAGAAGTGCATAAAAAATAACTATTCCGCCATCTTGGATGTTCCGCCATATTGGATTTAGAATGACGTCACATTATTTTCGAGTTACTCTCAACAAGCCCTTTCATTTGATACCCATATTGTAGAAGTGCATAAAAAATAACTATTCCGCCATCTTGGATGTTCCGCCATATTGGATTTAGAATGACGTCACATTATTTTCGAGTTACTCTCAACAAGCCCTTTCATTTGATACCCATATTGTAGAAGTGCATAAAAAATAACTATTCCGCCATCTTGGATGTTCCGCCATATTGGATTTAGAATGACGTCACATTATTTTCGAGTTACTCTCAACAAGCCCTTTCATTTGATACCCATATTGTAGAAGTGCATAAAAAATAACTATTCCGCCGTCTTGGATGTTCCGCCATATTGGATTTAGAATGACGTCACATTATTTTCGAGTTACTCTCAACAAGCCCTTTCATTTGATACCCATATTGTAGAAGTGCATAAAAAATAACTATTCCGCCATCTTGGATGTTCCGCCATATTGGATTTAGAATGACGTCACATTATTTTCGAGTTACTCTCAACAAGCCCTTTCATTTGATACCCATATTGTAGAAGTGCATAAAAAATAACTATTCCGCCATCTTGGATGTTCCGCCATATTGGATTTAGAATGACGTCACATTATTTTCGAGTTACTCTCAACAAGCCCTTTCATTTGATACCCATATTGTAGAAGTGCATAAAAAATAACTATTCCGCCATCTTGAATGTTCCGCCATATTGGATTTAGAATGACGTCACATTATTTTCGAGTTACTCTCAACAAGCCCTTTCATTTGATACCCATATTGTAGAAGTGCATAAAAAATAACTATTCCGCCATCTTGGATGTTCCGCCATATTGGATTTAGAATGACGTCACATTATTTTCGAGTTACTCTCAACAAGCCCTTTCATTTGATACCCATATTGTAGAAGTGCATAAAAAATAACTATTCCGCCATCTTGGATGTTCCGCCATATTGGATTTAGAATGACGTCACATTATTTTCGAGTTACTCTCAACAAGCCCTTTCATTTGATACCCATATTGTAGAAGTGCATAAAAAATAACTATTCCGCCATCTTGGATGTTCCGCCATATTGGATTTAGAATGACGTCACATTATTTTCGAGTTACTCTCAACAAGCCCTTTCATTTGATACCCATATTGTAGAAGTGCATAAAAAATAACTATTCCGCCATCTTGGATGTTCCGCCATATTGGATTTAGAATGACGTCACATTATTTTCGAGTTACTCTCAACAAGCCCTTTCATTTGATACCCATATTGTAGAAGTGCATAAAAAATAACTATTCCGCCATCTTGGATGTTCCGCCATATTGGATTTAGAATGACGTCACATTATTTTCGAGTTACTCTCAACAAGCCCTTTCATTTGATACCCATATTGTAGAAGTGCATAAAAAATAACTATTCCGCCATCTTGGATGTTCCGCCATATTGGATTTAGAATGACGTCACATTATTTTCGAGTTACTCTCAACAAGCCCTTTCATTTGATACCCATATTGTAGAAGTGCATAAAAAATAACTATTCCGCCATCTTGGATGTTCCGCCATATTGGATTTAGATTGACGTCACATTATTTTCGAGTTACTCTCAACAAGCCCTTTCATTTGATACCCATATTGTAGAAGTGCATAAAAAATAACTATTCCGCCATCTTGGATGTTCCGCCATATTGGATTTAGAATGACGTCACATTATTTTCGAGTTACTCTCAACAAGCCCTTTCATTTGATACCCATATTGTAGAAGTGCATAAAAAATAACTATTCCGCCATCTTGGATGTTCCGCCATATTGGATTTAGAATGACGTCACATTATTTTCGAGTTACTCTCAACAAGCCCTTTCATTTGATACCCATATTGTAGAAGTGCATAAAAAATAACTATTCCGCCATCTTGGATGTTCCGCCATATTGGATTTAGAATGACGTCACATTATTTTCGAGTTACTCTCAACAAGCCCTTTCATTTGATACCCATATTGTAGAAGTGCATAAAAAATAACTATTCCGCCATCTTGGATGTTCCACCATATTGGATTTAGAATGACGTCACATTATTTTCGAGTTACTCTCAACAAGCCCTTTCATTTGATACCCATATTGTGGAAGTGCATAAAAAATAACTATTCCGCCATCTTGGATGTTCCGCCATATTGGATTTAGAATGACGTCACATTATTTTCGAGTTACTCTCAACAAGCCCTTTCATTTGATACCCATATTGTAGAAGTGCATAAAAAATAACTATTCCGCCGTCTTGGATGTTCCGCCATATTGGATTTAGAATGACGTCACATTATTTTCGAGTTACTCTCAACAAGCCCTTTCATTTGATACCCATATTGTAGAAGTGCATAAAAAATAACTATTCCGCCATCTTGGATGTTCCGCCATATTGGATTTAGAATGACGTCACATTATTTTCGAGTTACTCTCAACAAGCCCTTTCATTTGATACCCATATTGTAGAAGTGCATAAAAAATAACTATTCCGCCATATTGGATTTAGAATGACGTCACATTATTTTCGAGTTACTCTCAACAAGCCCTTTCATTTGATACCCATATTGTAGAAGTGCATAAAAAATAACTATTCCGCCATCTTGGATGTTCCGCCATATTGGATTTAGAATGACGTCACATTATTTTCGAGTTACTCTCAACAAGCCCTTTCATTTGATACCCATATTGTAGAAGTGCATAAAAAATAACTATTCCGCCATCTTGGATGTTCCGCCATATTGGATTTAGAATGACGTCACATTATTTTCGAGTTACTCTCAACAAGCCCTTTCATTTGATACCCATATTGTAGAAGTGCATAAAAAATAACTATTCCGCCATCTTGGATGTTCCGCCATATTGGATTTAGAATGACGTCACATTATTTTCGAGTTACTCTCAACAAGCCCTTTCATTTGATACCCATATTGTAGAAGTGCATAAAAAATAACTATTCCGCCATCTTGGATGTTCCGCCATATTGGATTTAGAATGACGTCACATTATTTTCGAGTTACTCTCAACAAGCCCTTTCATTTGATACCCATATTGTAGAAGTGCATAAAAAATAACTATTCCGCCATCTTGGATGTTCCGCCATATTGGATTTAGAATGACGTCACATTATTTTCGAGTTACTCTCAACAAGCCCTTTCATTTGATACCCATATTGTAGAAGTGCATAAAAAATAACTATTCCGCCGTCTTGGATGTTCCGCCATATTGGATTTAGAATGACGTCACATTATTTTCGAGTTACTCTCAACAAGCCCTTTCATTTGATACCCATATTGTAGAAGTGCATAAAAAATAACTATTCCGCCATCTTGGATGTTCCGCCATATTGGATTTAGAATGACGTCACATTATTTTCGAGTTACTCTCAACAAGCCCTTTCATTTGATACCCATATTGTAGAAGTGCATAAAAAATAACTATTCCGCCATCTTGGATGTTCCGCCATATTGGATTTAGAATGACGTCACATTATTTTCGAGTTACTCTCAACAAGCCCTTTCATTTGATACCCATATTGTAGAAGTGCATAAAAAATAACTATTCCGCCATCTTGGATGTTCCGCCATATTGGATTTAGAATGACGTCACATTATTTTCGAGTTACTCTCAACAAGCCCTTTCATTTGATACCCATATTGTAGAAGTGCATAAAAAATAACTATTCCGCCATCTTGGATGTTCCGCCATATTGGATTTAGAATGACGTCACATTATTTTCGAGTTACTCTCAACAAGCCCTTTCATTTGATACCCATATTGTAAAAGTGCATAAAAAATAACTATTCCGCCATCTTGGATGTTCCGCCATATTGGATTTAGAATGACGTCACATTATTTTCGAGTTACTCTCAACAAGCCCTTTCATTTGATACCCATATTGTAGAAGTGCATAAAAAATAACTATTCCGCCAACTTGGATGTTCCGCCATATTGGATTTAGAATGACGTCACATTATTTTCGAGTTACTCTCAACAAGCCCTTTCATTTGATACCCATATTGTAGAAGTGCATAAAAAATAACCATTCCGCCATCTTGGATGTTCCGCCATTTTGGATTTAGAATGACGTCACATTATTTTCGAGTTACTCTCAACAAGCCTGTTCAAGTTCACAACATCGTTATGTTTACGTTTTCCTGCCTACAAGTAATGCACCGAAAGAAATTCCCTTATTCTGCACTTTAAGCAATATTTAATAAGTAGGTCAATAAGCAAGCCATCGGTCGCACGACTGATTCACCTTTCTACGTGCATTACTTGCAGACAACAGCAATTTTCACTTAGCTGTAAGATTTGTTAATACTTAATTAGGTTAAATATTTATTATAAATGGACTGAATCGTTATAATAAAATGAGTCTTTTGTTAGCAGTAGAACAGTGCGTTTGAATCAATTGACTGACCCCCGCTTAGTGCACAGGTGTTTCGCTTGGGTGCTAATTGCTATTATCTCGGTGCATAGGTGCTTCGCCTATACACTCTTAATTCAATCAAAGGAGATTGAACATTTTTGGTGACCCCGACGTGATCGGAAGCAACTTTCGATCCGTACAAAGAACATTGAGAAGAAAAGTGTAAAAGTGCAGTTAAATTCATCGTTGAAAACTGGAAGCAAGTGATCTAAGTGCAACAATGGAAGACTTAGTGCAGCAACAAGTCCAGCTAGGAGGGATCCTGGATAAAATAATGATAAATATAAAAAAGGATCCAGTTTCAAGGAAAACCGACCAGTATGCCCAGACCCGACTTGTCAAGGTGGAGGAACATTGGAGGATTTTTTCTACTAACCATGAGTCTCTAGAAGCCATGAAGGCAGAGAATACGAAGCATGCGTATTTTGAAACCGCCTATTACGAGAATGTTAAGGCTTTGAAGGAAAAGATTGTGTCAACCTTAAATCAATATAAACAGGACAAGGACCAGGAAGTCCTCCAACAAGATTCAAATCAGGCTAAGCTTACGGATAAAGATTTCGATTTATCCTACGCAAACTTCGAAACAGCCACCACAAGTAACGAGGAATTAGAGCGCATCATAAAAAGGCAGAAGGCCACTATGAAGACTGCACGTCATCTTCTCGAAGATATAAGGAATAACATCAAGGCAGAACGCACACAAGGCTTCTGGGAATATAAACTGCAAGTACTCTCGCAGTATCAAATGGAAATCACAAACAACAATCAGGTGATTTGGGAGACTTCTGATTCAGACGGGCCAGATGAAATCATTCAACAAACATATCTGGAATTCGAGAATTGGTTGCAGAACACCATTATAGAAATTCAAGACAAGTTGAAAAAGGTGTCATCACACAGAGATTCATTGAATTCCGTGAAGCTACCAAAAATTACACTATCACGATTCGACGGTAGCTATTTAAACTGGGTTCAGTTTAAGGAACTCTTTATCCAGCTGATTGATGCTCAATCCATTGAAGAAGCACAAAAAATGTATTACCTAGCGAGCAACCTAACGGGTGAAGCACACGCTCTAATAAAACATCTTCCGGCCACTGGCGAAAGTTATAATGATGCATGGTCCATTATATGCAACAGATACGATAATAAGAGATTGCTCGTAACGGCCTTACTGAACAAATTGCTGGCACAACCAGTGCTTCAAACGGAATCTGCTCCGGCAATTAAATCTCTTCATGACAACACCAAGGAATGCCTTCTCGGGTTAAAGAATTTGGGCTTAAACACAGAAAATTGGGACCCAATTCTGCTCCATCTTATAATCAAAAAACTTGACAGACAAACGCATTCATTGTATGAGCAATCTCTTAGATCACCAAGAGAACTCAGCTCAATGGAAGAATTATTAACCTTTCTTGAAACCCGATTCCAATCAATGGAAGCCTTGAACTCATCAGGATCAACACGCAAGGATACAACTAGATATTCATCCAACAAACCCACATCATTCATCGCAACGAATGTAAAACCTCAATGTGTAATATGTCAACAGAACCACCCTCTCTTCGCCTGTTCACGGTTTTTATCAAAAACACCAAGTGAAAGATTTCAGGTGTTAAAGACACACAAACTATGCATCAATTGCATGAAAAGGGGACATGCAGCAGACAGCTGTACACGAGGATCGTGCTCTAAATGCCAGAAAAAACACAACTCTTTAGTTCACATCAATGATAATACAACGATGAGTAATAAACCACTCAATTATACATCTAATACCAATCATGATAAATCATGCAACGGAAAACCGCTTCAGGAATCTATGATAAGCAAGACAACATTATCCACTCAGATTACGAGATCTCGGAGAAATTACGTTCTGTTGAGCACCATCTTAATAAAGGTCTACACATCTACCGGCCAAGAAATCGAGTGCAGAGCCATTTTAGACTCTGGTTCTCAGTTAAATTTTATAACCGAGAGACTGGCAAACCAATTATCGTTAGAAACATCGAGAGACTCCATAGAAATTAAAGGAATTGGAAATGGAAGTCAGCACACACAAAGACGAGTGAATATCGCAATTCACTCAAGAAAGAATGGGTTCTCAACTCAGATGGAGGCTTTCATTCTACCACAAATAACCGGGCAACAGCCAGCAATACAAATCAACACAGAAAATTGGAACATCCCGAAAAATCTGACATTAGCCGATCCGTGCTTCAGCCAACCAGAAAACATCGATATATTGATTGGCGCTGAACACTATCATGACTTCTTATCAATTGGACAAATTAAATTAGGAGAAAATCTCCCCACACTTCAAAATACCGTGTTTGGGTGGATTGTTGCTGGTCAGGTCAGGAATTCGTTCTTATCAGAAGGAATCTGTGGCATTTGCACTCAACAGGAGGATGAGATCAAGAAACAACTTGAACGATTTTGGGCCTTGGAAGAGGTAGAGTCAAGCACACCTGGTTTATCAGCGGCAGAACAAAAATGTGAGTCATTGTTCAATCAAACTACAAGGAGAGACGATTCAGGCCGCTTCATCGTCAATCTCCCCTTCCGTAAAGAACCATCTTCATTAGGAGATTCCAAGGATACAGCTCTGTCCAGATTTTATTCTGTGGAACGCAGGCTCAAGAAAGATCCCAATCTCAAAAAGAGTTACTCAGAATTCATGAATGAGTATATCAAGCTCAATCATATGCAGGAGATCGATATCAATAGCGTATCTAAACCGTATTACTTCGTTCCTCATCACTACGTTTTAAAGCCAGACAGCACTACCTCACCATTAAGAGTCGTGTTTGACGCAGGGGCAGCATCTTCATCAAAGCTATCACTAAATGAAATCCTTCACACAGGACCAAAAATCCAAAGGGAATTATTCTCCGTGCTGCTAAAATTCAGACTACCGCGCTATGTCTTCACTGCAGGCATCGAAAAAATGTACCGACAGGTCCTAATAAACCCTGATGACAGGCGCTTTCAACTAATATGGTGGAGAGATAACGACAATACAGCACCAAAATGTTATCAATTAAACACAATAACGTATGGAGTAAGAACAGCTCCATACTTAGCTATAAAATGCTTACATACTCTTGCAGAACAAAATCGAGGAAAATATCCAATGGGCTCAAAATGTTTGGAACAAGATTTCTATGTTGACGATTTAATGAGCGGATCCAATAGCCTATACGAAGCACAAGAGATGCAGGAACAAGTATGTCGCAGCTTACAATCAGCAGGCTTTAAACTACGCAAATGGTGTGCTAACCATCCAGCCTTGCTAAAAAATATTCCAGAGAGTGACAGAGCATTACAGTTGGACGTACCTAATGATAACATGACACACAAAACATTAGGATTGATCTGGTTCCCACGCACAGATGAGTTCCAAATAACAACTGAGCAAGATCCACACAATCATCGAATAACCAAGCGCACAATTCTTTCTGAAATCGCACACTTGTTTGATCCACTGGGGATTCTAAGCCCAGTAGTAGTGACAGCGAAAATAATCCTCCGCGAATTATGGTCCTTGAAGGTAGACTGGGATGCGGCTGTTCCCATGGAACTCCATACAAAATGGGAAAGGTTCAAGACCGGCCTAAGTCAGCTTCACAAGATAAAAATCCCACGTCACATCCTAGGAGGTACAGCACAACACAGTCAGCTACATGCATTTTGCGATGCGTCGGAAAAGGCATACGGAGCAGCTCTGTATGTACGATCAGTACATTCTGATACAGTTACGAGAATAAAACTACTGTGCGCAAAGTCAAGAGTGGCTCCGCTAAAAACTACAATACCAAGATTGGAACTTTGTGCAGCTAAACTTGCCTCACAATTACTAAGTAGAGTGAAAAAGGATCTGGAATGGAAGGGAAAATGCTATCTTTGGACCGATTCTACCATAGTATTGAGCTGGATAAACTCCGACGCCTCAAAATACCAAACATTTGTGGCAAACCGTATAGGTACAATCCTAGAACACACTACACCTGAGCAATGGAGACATGTTCCTACAAAGGAAAACCCTGCGGATTTAGTCTCCCGAGGTGTCCAACCTGACAAACTAAACGAATGTAATTTATGGTTCTACGGGCCACCCTTTCTTCATGGTAAGGAATCTAGCTGGCCTGCAATTCCCAACAATTCAGAGGCAGACTTGGAAAAGAAGAAACCAAAAACATCCCTTTTGTCATCTACAGAAACAAACTCCGGTATCATTGAGCAGATTCTCTCAATTGATCACAACAATTCTTTGGACTATTTACAAAAGGTAGTAGCATCAACTCTACGATACATACAAAATGCACACACAGACCTTGACAGCACGGAATTTAAGGAATCATTGTCCACAGCACTAAACGAAATAGAGCAAGAAGGACTGTCTCAAGATCATACGGCAAAAGAGTTAGAAGATGCGCTACTACTAATAATCAGGGAAACACAAAAGGAAGGCTTCCCAGATGATTTAACTCATTTACGAAAACACAAAACAGTAAGTTCAAACAGTCCATTAGCAACCCTGTGTCCATTCATTGATGAGAAGGGAATCCTTCGCGTGGGTGGAAGGTTGGAAGCAGCATCCATATCATTTGATGCAAAACACCCAATGTTGTTGCCATACTCGCACGACATCACCCGACTCATATTCACTCACTTCCACCTAGCGAATGCTCATGCAGGACCACAAACTCTACTAGCTACTATTCGGCAAAGATTCTGGGCTCTAAAAGGAAAAGCTATAGCTAGGACGGTTGTACACAACTGTGTCATCTGTACTCGAATGAAACCGAAATTCCTGACACAAGTTATGGGAAATTTACCCAGGAATCGAGTACAACCTGCACGACCCTTTATCAATGCAGGAGTAGATTTTTGTGGTCCGTTCTGGACACATTTTAAAATTAGAGGCAAAAGACCGCTCAAGACATATGTAGCAATATTCTGCTGCTTCAGTACCAAGGCGGTACACATAGAAGTAGTGAGTGACCTCACAACGAAAGCATTCGTAGCAGCACTGAAGAGATTCATCGGAAGAAGAGGACATTGTCGTAACCTCTACTGTGACAATGCGACAAACTTCACAGGAGCTAGAAACCAGTTACAAGAGCTTCAAAACACAATATATTCAAAGGAAGCTGATGAAGCCATTAAAAAATTCTGCACATCAAAGAGCATCGACTTTCACTTCATTCCACCTAGAGCACCACACTTTGGTGGACTTTGGGAAGCTGCAGTCAAGTCTGCAAAACATTTATTCCACCGGAGCGTCGCTGCTGCTTCGCTCACATACGAAGAACTGACAACAGTAATGGTAGAAATCGAGGCTATACTGAATTCACGACCAATCACACCCATGTCATCGGACCCTAACGACCTAACAGCCTTGACACCTGGACACTTTCTAATTGGCGAGCCAATGACCTCCATAGTAGATCCGCACGCCTCCGAGGCAAGACTAACACCGCATCAAAGATGGGAAATTGTGTCCCGATTGAAGACGCAATTTTGGCATCGGTGGAGAACGGAATACTTGACCGAACTCCAACAACGCCACAAATGGTTCAAAACCTGCGAGAACATTAAACCCGGAACAATGGTAATTATTAAGGAGGATAACACTCCAGTGCTATCATGGCCAATTGGAAGAGTCGTTGAACCCATAAAGGGAGAGGACGGCATAGTCAGAGTAGTAGACGTACAAACGAGCTCCGGAGCAATATCCAGAAGATCTATCCACAGATTGGCTCCACTGCCAGCAGAATCAACGAATGATGAAAACAATGAAATGGAAGATACAACGTCAGAAAAACTAAATCACACAATGGAAGAAGACCAGAACAATGTACCAACTACTAGTAGTCCTAGTGAAAATCTAGATGATACAGAAATGAGTACTGGAGCCACGCCTAGGCCAAAAAGACGGAGAATTATGGAGCCATCAATAGCAACAATTCTCATGGTTTGCTTAGCCATGCCATTGTTAGTATTCGGCCAAGTAACGATTACGCCGTTTACCGTTCAACCAGGCCTCTACTTTGAAAGTATGGGAATGACTCATTTAATTGCAAACGAATGGAATCTTGTAGTCTTCTTCGATACAACCACCTTCTGGGAAGAGCTTGATCTCATACACTTTGGCATACACAGATTAACACAAACCTGTCAATCCATATCCAACAACCAACTCTGCAGTGAAAATGTCGTCCAGTTCGAAAAAACATTACAAGAAATTATGAATGCTAATGGCTTACTTACATCATATCAACAAAATAGATACAAAAGGGCTCCATTGAATTTTATTGGAAGTATCGCCAGCTCTTTGTTTGGGGTCTTGGATGAAGAATATGCCAAGGAGATGTCGGACACCATTCAAAATTTAGAGGACAACCAAGAACACCTACTGAATTTGATTAAAAATCAAACTTCTATTATTGATTCGACTGCCAATTTTATAGGCAAATCACAAGAAGCAGCCCAAAAACGGTTAGATGAAGTTATAAAGTATATCAATTCTACGGCACATATTGTTAATGAAATGGAGCACGAAATAAACGAACAGCGACTATTAGAAATCTTCAATGAATTATCAATGCGAGTGATTCTCGAAACTACTGCATATCAACGAGTACAAGCTGCCATAATAGATGTACTCATCCATGCCCACCATGGGAAGGTGAATCCAATACTCTTAACACCAGCACAACTTCAATCGCAGCTGACGTTAATAAAAGAGCATCTGCCATCAACTCTTCAACTACCCACACCCAACAATCATCTAATAGAATTATATAATCTAATGTCAATTGAAAGCCGAGTCACACAAACAGAAATTATATTTCGAATACGGCTGCCATTAGTAACGCATGAAAATTTTGAATTATTACATGTCGTACCAGTACCAGCACTAGTTAACAGCACCTATGTGACAATCGAGTCATATTCACCATTCATGATGATCAATATGAATCGGAATGCATACTATCCACTATCTGAGAGAGAATTCGGTCAGTGCATGCTAATTGGGCAAACCACTCATCTCTGTAAACAACTTCACCCAATTTACAAGCGAGGTGCGCAAGAAGGGTCCTGTGAACTCAGCATATTGACTCAAGATGAAAAACCATCCACATGTAAAATTACAACCTCAGACAAGCCACGCCGATGGACCCAACTATTGGAAGTCAACCATTGGATTTATGTAACCAAAGAAGAGCTCTCCATTAATATTGTGTGCAACAACAACATCATCAGGAAGAGTATAATAGGATCTGGTGTACTGAACATGTCATCAAATTGCATACTAAGCGATGAATTCACGACCATACCTTCTCATAGCCTATATACCACTACGATCACGACATCATTTGCCCCAACAAAAAATATAACGGATCGCATTCAACCCATGGAACTCTCGAAGTTACGGATTCCATCGTTTTCATCGCAAGATAACTACAATGATCTACTTAAGATCAAGGACACCATCAAGGAATTACAAGGGAATGCAAACACTCCTTTACGAAGCAAACATCATATGGTCCACACTCTAACTGTGGGATATATCAGCCTGGGAATTGTATTCGTCATCCTCGTTTACTGGCTCTACAAACGATCAACCCCGTGTGGTGCCCGGAAAATACCAATTCCAGCTCAACGGACAACAACGAAGGATTTCCATCTCGAGTCTCAGGAACTAGCTTGAATCATCAATTCAACGGTGGGGAGAATGTTCAAGTTCACAACATCGTTATGTTTACGTTTTCCTGCCTACAAGTAATGCACCGAAAGAAATTCCCTTATTCTGCACTTTAAGCAATATTTAATAAGTAGGTCAATAAGCAAGCCATCGGTCGCACGACTGATTCACCTTTCTACGTGCATTACTTGCAGACAACAGCAATTTTCACTTAGCTGTAAGATTTGTTAATACTTAATTAGGTTAAATATTTATTATAAATGGACTGAATCGTTATAATAAAATGAGTCTTTTGTTAGCAGTAGAACAGTGCGTTTGAATCAATTGACTGACCCCCGCTTAGTGCACAGGTGTTTCGCTTGGGTGCTAATTGCTATTATCTCGGTGCATAGGTGCTTCGCCTATACACTCTTAATTCAATCAAAGGAGATTGAACAAAGCCCTTTCATTTGATACCCATATTGTAGAAGTGCATAAAAAATAACTATTCCGCCATCTTGGATGTTCCGCCATATTGGATTTAGAATGACGTCACATTATTTTCGAGTTACTCTCAACAAGCCCTTTCATTTGATACCCATATTGTAGAAGTGCATAAAAAATAACTATTCCGCCATCTTGGATGTTCCGCCATATTGGATTTAGAATGACGTTACATTATTTTCGAGTTACTCTCAACAAGCCCTTTCATTTGATACCCATATTGTAGAAGTGCATAAAAAATAACTATTCCGCCATCTTGGATGTTCCGCCATATTGGATTTAGAATGACGTCACATTATTTTCGAGTTACTCTCAACAAGCCCTTTCATTTGATACCCATATTGTAGAAGTGTGGCGCCCGCAGCCACCGCGCCAGTGCCGCGCCTGCAGCCACCGCGCCAGTGCCGCCGCCAATGAGACTTGCTGGAACTATCCAACTCATCGAGTCGCAGCAGCCACCCCAGTGAGAGACTTGTCAGTTTTCCAGTTTTTGTTTTTCTTCCGAGATAGAAACCCAGGATTCAAATAAAGTTCCTGGAATTTGCAAATTGTCTTGTTCCTGCTTTTCCTAGGTACCTGCCCTCATTCCTTCTGACGATCATCCCAAGAGCTCTCAGAGCCTTTTCCCAAAGTGGTGACCCCGACGAGCAGCATACTTTTTATTTTCCCATCGTCGTACGAGACAGGCCAAAAGGAGAACGCTACTTGCACGTCCGCGCGTGCCACAGTTTCGGCGTTTTTCTGCGCGTCGCAATGAACCCAGAAGAGAACGCCAACCAGGTTCAACACAACGCTGCGGAAGATCCAGCGCCCGCCGGGAACGTCGAAGCGACGAGTCACTGTCGCCTCCCAGGATTTTGGAAATCCAACCCGCAGCTGTGGTTCACCAAAATCGAGGCGGCTTTCAACGTCCACCGTATCCGCTCCGATAACAGCAAATACGACCTGGTAGTCTCTACCCTAGACGCAGACATCATCCAGGAGGTCGCCGACGTTCTGCTGAACCCGCCCGAGAGCGGTAAGTACCAGCATCTGAAGCATGCCATTCTCACTCGCCTTACAGACTCATCGGACCGCCAGCTGCACAAACTTCTCACGGAAGTCGTAAAGAGGAGCCTGCAACGGCAGCCACTCACACTCTCGGCTGCTAATGCATCCTCGATTGCCACGTACGGCATACAGCCGATGGAGCTCAATCTGCGCCTACGCCGGGCATTCAGATGGTCCTTCACGGTGGCCGATGTCCAGACCGCAATCCTGGGCGCAGACTTCCTCACGTTCTACAGTCTGCTCATCGACCTTCGAGGCAAACGGCTGATCGACGCATCGACCGGCCTGTCATCTGTAGCCTTTACAGCCTCAGCGCCGGTGCATAGCATCGCTGTTGTCAACCATGTCGACACCCCCACAGGAGACCTGGGTCATCGCTACCTCAGTTTGTTCCGGGAGTTTGTCGACATAACCCTAGCAGACGGCTCAGCCGCCGAACTGCCCGACCTTCCAGTCCGACACCAGATCCACACGACCGGCCCGCCAGTCTTCGAGCGTCCTCGACGACTCGTCGGCCCTCGCCTCGCTGCGGCCAAGGACGAATTCAAACGGCTACTGGACCAGGGTATCATTCGGCCCTCTTCAAGCCAGTGGGCAAGCCCACTACATCTCGTCCCGAAGCCAGACGGATCGTGGCGTGTCACGGGCGACTACCGGCGACTGAACGCCGCCACGATCCCGGATCGCTATCCTCTGCCGATTATTGAGGACTTGCTCCAGGAGGTCAGGGGGCGTGTTTTCTCGGTTATCGACCTGAGAAAGGCTTTCTACCAAATCCCGATCGCCGATGAGGACATCCCGAAGACCGCAGTGACGACACCATTCGGACTCTTCGAGTTTACTCGCTCCTCTCTAGGCCAACGCAACGCAGCGCAATCCCTCCAGAGAACAATGGACCAGCTTCTTCGGGACATGCCGTTTGCCAGGGCTTACATGGATGATGTCATCATCTTCTCAGATGACCATGAGCAACATCTGCAGCATCTACGGCAGCTCTTCCTGGCTCTGCGCAAAGGAAAAATACGCATTAACCCGGAGAAGTGCGTTTTGGGGAAGGACCACGTTTTCTACCTGGGATATTCCGTCTCAGCTGACGGTTTCAAGCCTCCTCCACGCAAGGTCCAGGGCATCGAAGATTTCCCGCGCCCACAAAACTCCACCGAATTGCGCAGGTATTTAGGGCTCTTTAACTACTACCGTCGGTGCATTCCAAAGACGGCTGCTATCCTAGCACCCCTCAACGACCTTCTGAAGGGCTTACCTCCCAACAAAAAGAAGGTAGTTCTTGAATGGTCTCCAGAAGCGGACACGGCCTTTCAAAACAGCAAACTCGCCATCTCCGAGGCCACCACCGCCACCTTTCTTAAGGCTGATGCTCCGCTCGCCTTACGAACTGACGCCTCGGACATTGCGATTGGTGCCGCTCTCGAGCAACAAGATGACCATGGTCGTTGGAAGCCCTTGTCGTTTTTCTCGAGGAAGCTCTCTGACGCCGAGAGGCGCTATAGCGCCTACGACCGTGAGCTCCTCGCCATCTTCGCAGCAATTAAGAATATGCAGAGGATCCTCGAAGGCAGAAGCTTCACGATCTACACAGATCACAAGCCTCTGGTGTTCGCCGCCTCCCAGCGCTCGGACAAGGCATCACCTCGACTAGCCCGCCAACTCGACTACATCCTGCAGTTTAATACTAGGATAGTCCACGTCAAAGGAGAGGCCAACGTCGTCGCCGACGCGCTATCCCGAGTGGCCACCATCTCCATGCCTTCGACCCTCACCGCCAAAATCATCGCCTCTGCTCAAGCCGAGGACCAGGAGCTTCAGAGCGTCATGGACAACTCGAGCCTGGATCTCCAGCCTCTGCCGATCGATGGCGTCAATGTTTTCTGCGATACCTCAACAGGCTCAGTCAGGCCTTACCTGCCATCGGCCCTACGACGCACGGCTTTCGAAGTCCACCATGACCTGGCGCACCCTAGCGTCAAAGCCACGGTACGTCTCGTCTCGGCAAAATTTGTCTGGCCCGGCATGCGCAAGGAGGTCAACCGTTGGGCACAGTCCTGCGAGCCCTGCCAACGCGCTAAAATCAACAAGCATAACCGTGCCGCGCTCGGCAACTTCGCCACTCCGGAGGGACGCTTTGAACACATCCACATAGACCTTATCAAGCTGCCGCTCTGCCAGGGACTCCAGTACTGTCTCACGGTGATTGACAGATTTACCAGGTGGCCGGAAGCCATTCCTCTGCCTGATCAACAGGCCATTACGGTAGCCAGAGCCCTCATCAACCGATGGATCAGCCTATATGGCACCCCGCTGACCATCACCACGGATCAAGGTGCTCAATTTGAGTCCGCTCTGTTCACGGAGCTCTCCAAGCTCCTCGGAGTCACCAGGATCCGCACGACGCCCTACCACCCACAGTCGAACGGCATGGTAGAGCGATCACATCGCACACTCAAGGCGGCCCTCATGTGCAATCCCGAGACTCCATGGCCAGACTTGCTTCCGCTGGTCTTGCTGGGCCTTCGCACTTCCTTCAAGGAAGATTTGCAAGCCTCCCCAGCCGAACTCCTCTACGGGACAACACTCAGGGTACCAGGTGATTTCTTCGTTACCACGAGCCTCTCAGCAGCATGTCCGTCCACTTTCGTCGCAGGCCTGCGCACCCTCGCCCAGAGCATCAAAGCCGCTCCAGCATCGAGACACGTTCCGGAAAAAGCCGCCTTTTTTTACAAGGACTTAAAAACGTGCTCTCACGTCTTCAAAAGGGTCGACGCTATAAGGAAGCCCCTACAGCCACCCTATACGGGCCCCCACCGGGTCATACGCCGTGTGGACGATAGGACGTACGTCATAGACGTAAACGGCCGGCACCGCACTGTCACCACGGACGCCCTCAAGCCAGCGCACTTGGACGCCCTCGACGCCACAAGCCAACCGGCTCCTCCTGCCCCCTCAGGTCCAGGGGCCCCGATCCAGGGTGACACGACTACGCCGGCGACCTCGCAGACTACGCCAGTCAATTCGCAGCCCTCACCAGCCCCCCCAGGTAACCTTACGGGCTCCCAACCAGCTACAGCATCCAAGTCGAAGAAGCGGGTCACTTTTTCGTTCTGTCCGCCTCCTGCGGTCAGCACTGGGAGGGGAGTGATTGTGGCGCCCGCAGCCACCGCGCCAGTGCCGCGCCTGCAGCCACCGCGCCAGTGCCGCCGCCAATGAGACTTGCTGGAACTATCCAACTCATCGAGTCGCAGCAGCCACCCCAGTGAGAGACTTGTCAATTTTCCAGTTTTTGTTTTTCTTCCGAGATAGAAACCCAGGATTCAAATAAAGTTCCTGGAATTTGCAAATTGTCTTGTTCCTGCTTTTCCTAGGTACCTGCCCTCATTCCGTCTGACGATCATCCCAAGAGCTCTCAGAGCCTTTTCCCAAAGAAGTGCATAAAAAATAACTATTCCGCCATCTTGGATGTTCCGCCATATTGGATTTAGAATGACGTCACATTATTTTCGAGTTACTCTCAACAAGCCCTTTCATTTGATACCCATATTGTAGAAGTGCATAAAAAATAACTATTCCGCCATCTTGGATGTTCCACCATATTGGATTTAGAATGACGTCACATTATTTTCGAGTTACTCTCAACAAGCCCTTTCATTTGATACCCATATTGTAGAAGTGCATAAAAAATAACTATTCCGCCATCTTGGATGTTCCGCCATATTGGATTTAGAATGACGTCACATTATTTTCGAGTTACTCTCAACAAGCCCTTTCATTTGATACCCATATTGTAGAAGTGCATAAAAAATAACTATTCCGCCGTCTTGGATGTTCCGCCATATTGGATTTAGAATGACGTCACATTATTTTCGAGTTACTCTCAACAAGCCCTTTCATTTGATACCCATATTGTAGAAGTGCATAAAAAATAACTATTCCGCCATCTTGGATGTTCCGCCATATTGGATTTAGAATGACGTCACATTATTTTCGAGTTACTCTCAACAAGCCCTTTCATTTGATACCCATATTGTAGAAGTGCATAAAAAATAACTATTCCGCCATCTTGGATGTTCCGCCATATTGGATTTAGAATGACGTCACATTATTTTCGAGTTACTCTCAACAAGCCCTTTCATTTGATACCCATATTGTAGAAGTGCATAAAAAATAACTATTCCGCCATCTTGGATGTTCCGCCATATTGGATTTAGAATGACGTCACATTATTTTCGAGTTACTCTCAACAAGCCCTTTCATTTGATACCCATATTGTAGAAGTGCATAAAAAATAACTATTCCGCCATCTTGGATGTTCCGCCATATTGGATTTAGAATGACGTTACATTATTTTCGAGTTACTCTCAACAAGCCCTTTCATTTGATACCCATATTGTAGAAGTGCATAAAAAATAACTATTCCGCCATCTTGGATGTTCCGCCATATTGGATTTAGAATGACGTCACATTATTTTCGAGTTACTCTCAACAAGCCCTTTCATTTGATACCCATATTGTAGAAGTGTGGCGCCCGCAGCCACCGCGCCAGTGCCGCGCCTGCAGCCACCGCGCCAGTGCCGCCGCCAATGAGACTTGCTGGAACTATCCAACTCATCGAGTCGCAGCAGCCACCCCAGTGAGAGACTTGTCAGTTTTCCAGTTTTTGTTTTTCTTCCGAGATAGAAACCCAGGATTCAAATAAAGTTCCTGGAATTTGCAAATTGTCTTGTTCCTGCTTTTCCTAGGTACCTGCCCTCATTCCTTCTGACGATCATCCCAAGAGCTCTCAGAGCCTTTTCCCAAAGTGGTGACCCCGACGAGCAGCATACTTTTTATTTTCCCATCGTCGTACGAGACAGGCCAAAAGGAGAACGCTACTTGCACGTCCGCGCGTGCCACAGTTTCGGCGTTTTTCTGCGCGTCGCAATGAACCCAGAAGAGAACGCCAACCAGGTTCAACACAACGCTGCGGAAGATCCAGCGCCCGCCGGGAACGTCGAAGCGACGAGTCACTGTCGCCTCCCAGGATTTTGGAAATCCAACCCGCAGCTGTGGTTCACCAAAATCGAGGCGGCTTTCAACGTCCACCGTATCCGCTCCGATAACAGCAAATACGACCTGGTAGTCTCTACCCTAGACGCAGACATCATCCAGGAGGTCGCCGACGTTCTGCTGAACCCGCCCGAGAGCGGTAAGTACCAGCATCTGAAGCATGCCATTCTCACTCGCCTTACAGACTCATCGGACCGCCAGCTGCACAAACTTCTCACGGAAGTCGAGCTGGGCGACCGGAAGCCCTCCCAGCTGCTGCGCCACATGAGATCCCTAGCCGGGACTGCCATCGGCGATGACGTGCTGCGGGTTAAGTGGCTCGACCTTCTGCCTCCCAGTGTGAGCAGGCTGCTCAAGGTGCTGAAGGCCTCGGACCTGGACGAGCAGGCAACTCTGGCCGACGAGCTCATCGTGAGCGGCCCGACCGTTGCGGCTGTCAACCCTGCCGTTGCAGCCGCTAACCATCGGCCGGCGCAATCGACTCGATCTCCTGCCTCGGACTCCATGGCCCAAGAGCTGGCCGCCCTTCGCTTGTCGGTGACTCAACTCGCCACGTTCACTAGGCAGGGCTTTGACTCCATGGCGGGCCAACAACGACCACGCGGGCGTTCGCGCTCAAGGTCTTCCGCCGCCCCACGTGGTTGCTCAGAAGCTTCCGGGAAAGCAGATGAGTGGTGCTGGTTCCATCGCACTTTCGGCTCCCAGGCTAGGAGCTGCAAGGCGCCGTGCTCCTTCTCACTCACGGCCCAGGGAAACCAGTAACGTCTCCTCCTGTCCAGGCGGTGGAGGATGGCGCACTGCACGCTGAAAACCGCCTACACGTGTTCGACAGGACCTCCGGTGCCAAGTTCCTGGTTGACTCTGGTTCCGTCGTCTCAATACTACCCAGAGCAGGCGTAAAGAGGAGCCTGCAACGGCAGCCACTCACACTCTCGGCTGCTAATGCATCCTCGATTGCCACGTACGGCATACAGCCGATGGAGCTCAATCTGCGCCTACGCCGGGCATTCAGATGGTCCTTCACGGTGGCCGATGTCCAGACCGCAATCCTGGGCGCAGACTTCCTCACGTTCTACAGTCTGCTCATCGACCTTCGAGGCAAACGGCTGATCGACGCATCGACCGGCCTGTCATCTGTAGCCTTTACAGCCTCAGCGCCGGTGCATAGCATTGCTGTTGTCAACCATGTCGACACCCCCACAGGAGACCTGGGTCATCGCTACCTCAGTTTGTTCCGGGAGTTTGTCGACATAACCCTAGCAGACGGCTCAGCCGCCGAACTGCCCGACCTTCCAGTCCGACACCAGATCCACACGACCGGCCCGCCAGTCTTCGAGCGTCCTCGACGACTCGTCGGCCCTCGCCTCGCTGCGGCCAAGGACGAATTCAAACGGCTACTGGACCAGGGTATCATTCGGCCCTCTTCAAGCCAGTGGGCAAGCCCACTACATCTCGTCCCGAAGCCAGACGGATCGTGGCGTGTCACGGGCGACTACCGGCGACTGAACGCCGCCACGATCCCGGATCGCTATCCTCTGCCGATTATTGAGGACTTGCTCCAGGAGGTCAGGGGGCGTGTTTTCTCGGTTATCGACCTGAGAAAGGCTTTCTACCAAATCCCGATCGCCGATGAGGACATCCCGAAGACCGCAGTGACGACACCATTCGGACTCTTCGAGTTTACTCGCTCCTCTCTAGGCCAACGCAACGCAGCGCAATCCCTCCAGAGAACAATGGACCAGCTTCTTCGGGACATGCCGTTTGCCAGGGCTTACATGGATGATGTCATCATCTTCTCAGATGACCATGAGCAACATCTGCAGCATCTACGGCAGCTCTTCCTGGCTCTGCGCAAAGGAAAAATACGCATTAACCCGGAGAAGTGCGTTTTGGGGAAGGACCACGTTTTCTACCTGGGATATTCCGTCTCAGCTGACGGTTTCAAGCCTCCTCCACGCAAGGTCCAGGGCATCGAAGATTTCCCGCGCCCACAAAACTCCACCGAATTGCGCAGGTATTTAGGGCTCTTTAACTACTACCGTCGGTGCATTCCAAAGACGGCTGCTATCCTAGCACCCCTCAACGACCTTCTGAAGGGCTTACCTCCCAACAAAAAGAAGGTAGTTCTTGAATGGTCTCCAGAAGCGGACACGGCCTTTCAAAACAGCAAACTCGCCATCTCCGAGGCCACCACCGCCACCTTTCTTAAGGCTGATGCTCCGCTCGCCTTACGAACTGACGCCTCGGACATTGCGATTGGTGCCGCTCTCGAGCAACAAGATGACCATGGTCGTTGGAAGCCCTTGTCGTTTTTCTCGAGGAAGCTCTCTGACGCCGAGAGGCGCTATAGCGCCTACGACCGTGAGCTCCTCGCCATCTTCGCAGCAATTAAGAATATGCAGAGGATCCTCGAAGGCAGAAGCTTCACGATCTACACAGATCACAAGCCTCTGGTGTTCGCCGCCTCCCAGCGCTCGGACAAGGCATCACCTCGACTAGCCCGCCAACTCGACTACATCCTGCAGTTTAATACTAGGATAGTCCACGTCAAAGGAGAGGCCAACGTCGTCGCCGACGCGCTATCCCGAGTGGCCACCATCTCCATGCCTTCGACCCTCACCGCCAAAATCATCGCCTCTGCTCAAGCCGAGGACCAGGAGCTTCAGAGCGTCATGGACAACTCGAGCCTGGATCTCCAGCCTCTGCCGATCGATGGCGTCAATGTTTTCTGCGATACCTCAACAGGCTCAGTCAGGCCTTACCTGCCATCGGCCCTACGACGCACGGCTTTCGAAGTCCACCATGACCTGGCGCACCCTAGCGTCAAAGCCACGGTACGTCTCGTCTCGGCAAAATTTGTCTGGCCCGGCATGCGCAAGGAGGTCAACCGTTGGGCACAGTCCTGCGAGCCCTGCCAACGCGCTAAAATCAACAAGCATAACCGTGCCGCGCTCGGCAACTTCGCCACTCCGGAGGGACGCTTTGAACACATCCACATAGACCTTATCAAGCTGCCGCTCTGCCAGGGACTCCAGTACTGTCTCACGGTGATTGACAGATTTACCAGGTGGCCGGAAGCCATTCCTCTGCCTGATCAACAGGCCATTACGGTAGCCAGAGCCCTCATCAACCGATGGATCAGCCTATATGGCACCCCGCTGACCATCACCACGGATCAAGGTGCTCAATTTGAGTCCGCTCTGTTCACGGAGCTCTCCAAGCTCCTCGGAGTCACCAGGATCCGCACGACGCCCTACCACCCACAGTCGAACGGCATGGTAGAGCGATCACATCGCACACTCAAGGCGGCCCTCATGTGCAATCCCGAGACTCCATGGCCAGACTTGCTTCCGCTGGTCTTGCTGGGCCTTCGCACTTCCTTCAAGGAAGATTTGCAAGCCTCCCCAGCCGAACTCCTCTACGGGACAACACTCAGGGTACCAGGTGATTTCTTCGTTACCACGAGCCTCTCAGCAGCATGTCCGTCCACTTTCGTCGCAGGCCTGCGCACCCTCGCCCAGAGCATCAAAGCCGCTCCAGCATCGAGACACGTTCCGGAAAAAGCCGCCTTTTTTTACAAGGACTTAAAAACGTGCTCTCACGTCTTCAAAAGGGTCGACGCTATAAGGAAGCCCCTACAGCCACCCTATACGGGCCCCCACCGGGTCATACGCCGTGTGGACGATAGGACGTACGTCATAGACGTAAACGGCCGGCACCGCACTGTCACCACGGACGCCCTCAAGCCAGCGCACTTGGACGCCCTCGACGCCACAAGCCAACCGGCTCCTCCTGCCCCCTCAGGTCCAGGGGCCCCGATCCAGGGTGACACGACTACGCCGGCGACCTCGCAGACTACGCCAGTCAATTCGCAGCCCTCACCAGCCCCCCCAGGTAACCTTACGGGCTCCCAACCAGCTACAGCATCCAAGTCGAAGAAGCGGGTCACTTTTTCGTTCTGTCCGCCTCCTGCGGTCAGCACTGGGAGGGGAGTGATTGTGGCGCCCGCAGCCACCGCGCCAGTGCCGCGCCTGCAGCCACCGCGCCAGTGCCGCCGCCAATGAGACTTGCTGGAACTATCCAACTCATCGAGTCGCAGCAGCCACCCCAGTGAGAGACTTGTCAATTTTCCAGTTTTTGTTTTTCTTCCGAGATAGAAACCCAGGATTCAAATAAAGTTCCTGGAATTTGCAAATTGTCTTGTTCCTGCTTTTCCTAGGTACCTGCCCTCATTCCTTCTGACGATCATCCCAAGAGCTCTCAGAGCCTTTTCCCAAAGAAGTGCATAAAAAATAACTATTCCGCCATCTTGGATGTTCCGCCATATTGGATTTAGAATGACGTCACATTATTTTCGAGTTACTCTCAACAAGCCCTTTCATTTGATACCCATATTGTAGAAGTGCATAAAAAATAACTATTCCGCCATCTTGGATGTTCCACCATATTGGATTTAGAATGACGTCACATTATTTTCGAGTTACTCTCAACAAGCCCTTTCATTTGATACCCATATTGTAGAAGTGCATAAAAAATAACTATTCCGCCATCTTGGATGTTCCGCCATATTGGATTTAGAATGACGTCACATTATTTTCGAGTTACTCTCAACAAGCCCTTTCATTTGATACCCATATTGTAGAAGTGCATAAAAAATAACTATTCCGCCGTCTTGGATGTTCCGCCATATTGGATTTAGAATGACGTCACATTATTTTCGAGTTACTCTCAACAAGCCCTTTCATTTGATACCCATATTGTAGAAGTGCATAAAAAATAACTATTCCGCCATCTTGGATGTTCCGCCATATTGGATTTAGAATGACGTCACATTATTTTCGAGTTACTCTCAACAAGCCCTTTCATTTGATACCCATATTGTAGAAGTGCATAAAAAATAACTATTCCGCCATCTTGGATGTTCCGCCATATTGGATTTAGAATGACGTCACATTATTTTCGAGTTACTCTCAACAAGCCCTTTCATTTGATACCCATATTGTAGAAGTGCATAAAAAATAACTATTCCGCCATCTTGGATGTTCCGCCATATTGGATTTAGAATGACGTCACATTATTTTCGAGTTACTCTCAACAAGCCCTTTCATTTGATACCCATATTGTAGAAGTGCATAAAAAATAACTATTCCGCCATCTTGGATGTTCCGCCATATTGGATTTAGAATGACGTCACATTATTTTCGAGTTACTCTCAACAAGCCCTTTCATTTGATACCCATATTGTAGAAGTGCATAAAAAATAACTATTCCGCCATCTTGGATGTTCCGCCATATTGGATTTAGAATGACGTCACATTATTTTCGAGTTACTCTCAACAAGCCCTTTCATTTGATACCCATATTGTAGAAGTGCATAAAAAATAACTATTCCGCCATCTTGGATGTTCCGCCATATTGGATTTAGAATGACGTCACATTATTTTCGAGTTACTCTCAACAAGCCCTTTCATTTGATACCCATATTGTAGAAGTGCATAAAAAATAACTATTCCGCCATCTTGGATGTTCCGCCATATTGGATTTAGAATGACGTCACATTATTTTCGAGTTACTCTCAACAAGCCCTTTCATTTGATACCCATATTGTAGAAGTGCATAAAAAATAACTATTCCGCCATCTTGGATGTTCCGCCATATTGGATTTAGAATGACGTCACATTATTTTCGAGTTACTCTCAACAAGCCCTTTCATTTGATACCCATATTGTAGAAGTGCATAAAAAATAACTATTCCGCCATCTTGGATGTTCCACCATATTGGATTTAGAATGACGTAACATTATTTTCGAGTTACTCTCAACAAGCCCTTTCATTTGATACCCATATTGTAGAAGTGCATAAAAAATAACTATTCCGCCATCTTGGATGTTCCGCCATATTGGATTTAGAATGACGTCACATTATTTTCGAGTTACTCTCAACAAGCCCTTTCATTTGATACCCATATTGTAGAAGTGCATAAAAAATAACTATTCCGCCATCTTGGATGTTCCGCCATATTGGATTTAGAATGACGTCACATTATTTTCGAGTTACTCTCAACAAGCCCTTTCATTTGATACCCATATTGTAGAAGTGCATAAAAAATAACTATTCCGCCATCTTGGATGTTCCGCCATATTGGATTTAGAATGACGTCACATTATTTTCGAGTTACTCTCAACAAGCCCTTTCATTTGATACCCATATTGTAGAAGTGCATAAAAAATAACTATTCCGCCATCTTGGATGTTCCGCCATATTGGATTTAGAATGACGTCACATTATTTTCGAGTTACTCTCAACAAGCCCTTTCATTTGATACCCATATTGTAGAAGTGCATAAAAAATAACTATTCCGCCATCTTGGATGTTCCGCCATATTGGATTTAGAATGACGTCACATTATTTTCGAGTTACTCTCAACAAGCCCTTTCATTTGATACCCATATTGTAGAAGTGCATAAAAAATAACTATTCCGCCATCTTGGATGTTCCGCCATATTGGATTTAGAATGACGTCACATTATTTTCGAGTTACTCTCAACAAGCCCTTTCATTTGATACCCATATTGTAGAAGTGCATAAAAAATAACTATTCCGCCATCTTGGATGTTCCGCCATATTGGATTTAGAATGACGTCACATTATTTTCGAGTTACTCTCAACAAGCCCTTTCATTTGATACCCATATTGTAGAAGTGCATAAAAAATAACTATTCCGCCATCTTGGATGTTCCGCCATATTGGATTTAGAATGACGTCACATTATTTTCGAGTTACTCTCAACAAGCCCTTTCATTTGATACCCATATTGTAGAAGTGCATAAAAAATAACTATTCCGCCATCTTGGATGTTCCGCCATATTGGATTTAGAATGACGTCACATTATTTTCGAGTTACTCTCAACAAGCCCTTTCATTTGATACCCATATTGTAGAAGTGCATAAAAAATAACTATTCCGCCATCTTGGATGTTCCGCCATATTGGATTTAGAATGACGTCACATTATTTTCGAGTTACTCTCAACAAGCCCTTTCATTTGATACCCATATTGTAGAAGTGCATAAAAAATAACTATTCCGCCATCTTGGATGTTCCGCCATATTGGATTTAGAATGACGTCACATTATTTTCGAGTTACTCTCAACAAGCCCTTTCATTTGATACCCATATTGTAGAAGTGCATAAAAAATAACTATTCCGCCATCTTGGATGTTCCGCCATATTGGATTTAGAATGACGTCACATTATTTTCGAGTTACTCTCAACAAGCCCTTTCATTTGATACCCATATTGTAGAAGTGCATAAAAAATAACTATTCCGCCATCTTGGATGTTCCGCCATATTGGATTTAGAATGACGTCACATTATTTTCGAGTTACTCTCAACAAGCCCTTTCATTTGATACCCATATTGTAGAAGTGCATAAAAAATAACTATTCCGCCATCTTGGATGTTCCGCCATATTGGATTTAGAATGACGTCACATTATTTTCGAGTTACTCTCAACAAGCCCTTTCATTTGATACCCATATTGTAGAAGTGCATAAAAAATAACTATTCCGCCATCTTGGATGTTCCGCCATATTGGATTTAGAATGACGTCACATTATTTTCGAGTTACTCTCAACAAGCCCTTTCATTTGATACCCATATTGTAGAAGTGCATAAAAAATAACTATTCCGCCATCTTGGATGTTCCGCCATATTGGATTTAGAATGACGTCACATTATTTTCGAGTTACTCTCAACAAGCCCTTTCATTTGATACCCATATTGTAGAAGTGCATAAAAAATAACTATTCCGCCATCTTGGATGTTCCGCCATATTGGATTTAGAATGACGTAACATTATTTTCGAGTTACTCTCAACAAGCCCTTTCATTTGATACCCATATTGTAGAAGTGCATAAAAAATAACTATTCCGCCATCTTGGATGTTCCGCCATATTGGATTTAGAATGACGTCACATTATTTTCGAGTTACTCTCAACAAGCCCTTTCATTTGATACCCATATTGTAGAAGTGCATAAAAAATAACTATTCCGCCATCTTGGATGTTCCGCCATATTGGATTTAGAATGACGTCACATTATTTTCGAGTTACTCTCAAGAAGCCCTTTCATTTGATACCCATATTGTAGAAGTGCATAAAAAATAACTATTCCGCCATCTTGGATGTTCCGCCATATTGGATTTAGAATGACGTCACATTATTTTCGAGTTACTCTCAACAAGCCCTTTCATTTGATACCCATATTGTAGAAGTGCATAAAAAATAACTATTCCGCCATCTTGGATGTTCCGCCATATTGGATTTAGAATGACGTCACATTATTTTCGAGTTACTCTCAACAAGCCCTTTCATTTGATACCCATATTGTAGAAGTGCATAAAAAATAACTATTCCGCCATCTTGGATGTTCCGCCATATTGGATTTAGAATGACGTCACATTATTTTCGAGTTACTCTCAACAAGCCCTTTCATTTGATACCCATATTGTAGAAGTGCATAAAAAATAACTATTCCGCCATCTTGGATGTTCCGCCATATTGGATTTAGAATGACGTCACATTATTTTCGAGTTACTCTCAACAAGCCCTTTCATTTGATACCCATATTGTAGAAGTGCATAAAAAATAACTATTCCGCCATCTTGGATGTTCCGCCATATTGGATTTAGAATGACGTCACATTATTTTCGAGTTACTCTCAACAAGCCCTTTCATTTGATACCCATATTGTAGAAGTGCATAAAAAATAACTATTCCGGCATCTTGGATGTTCCGCCATATTGGATTTAGAATGACGTCACATTATTTTCGAGTTACTCTCAACAAGCCCTTTCATTTGATACCTATATTGTAGAAGTGCATAAAAAATAACTATTCCGCCATCTTGGATGTTCCGCCATATTGGATTTAGAATGACGTCACATTATTTTCGAGTTACTCTCAACAAGCCCTTTAATTTGATACCCATATTGTAGAAGTGCATAAAAAATAACTATTCCGCCATCTTGGATGTTCCGCCATATTGGATTTAGAATGACGTCACATTATTTTCGAGTTACTCTCAACAAGCCCTTTCATTTGATACCCATATTGTAGAAGTGCATAAAAAATAACTATTCCTTATTTATTTATTTATTTATTTATTTCAACCCAGGTACAATAGATTAATCTAAGGCCTGAGCTAGGAACCTGGCGCACTCGGGGACGCAGCCCATATGGCGCTCCTGCAATATTCTATCCTGGCTGGCTTCATCATGATGCTCTTATTGTCTACTGCAGTAAATTCAAATTTGTAACTTATAATAATGATAATTCAAAAGTAGGTATGAGTTGACTTCATGTCATTATAATAATCGAAAACTTAAGTTTGTAATTCAGGTAGGAATGAAGGTAAACTACCATAATAGTGATAGTATAAGTATCAATGTAACAAAAATGTAAACAATGAAATAATAAATATCACACAAAGTTTTGGTTTGACTTCCTGTCAATAGTATAGCGGGCAAGAATTCAGGTGAGAACTTAAACGAAAGAGATAATATTAATATTTCAGGTATCATATGCTAACAATCCTTAAGCTTAAGTTAACCTACTCTGCGACTAATCTACTCTAAGCTATCTATGATATGGGATGTTATCTTATCTAGCGTATTGTTGGCTCATGCGGACCCTCTAAATCAAGTGAGTGATGTTTAGTGCTGTTATCAGGTTTAGCAGGACCTCTGGCTGCGCCGGATCTAGGAGTTCCCCTAGGGGCGGGATGTTGCTGCCAAAAGTATTCCTCGTAGTAGGACACGTCAGTAGATGTTTAATGGTGAGGTTGCACTGACAGAGATGGCATCCTCGCTGTGGTCCTCTGGCAAAATAGTGCCCTTTGGTAAGTAGTGTGTGTCCTGTTCTTACTCGGAATACTTTAACGCCGTTCTTCCTAGTCATGGTTCTGTTATAGGAAGGAGGGGTTGTAGACTGCCAGTGCTCTGCTAGGAATAGTGTAGATCTCGACCAGCGGTCCTCTAGGGCTCTCTTGATTTTTCCGACGCTGCATCGGGTGAGGAAGCCGATCAATGGTGGTACCATGGGCGGGTGTTCTGTGGGGCTGAGCAGGGCATCTTTGGCCGCCGTATCTGCTAACTCATTCCCTTTGATGCCCATATGACTTGGAACCCATTCCACCGCCAGGTCTCCCCTGGCCTGGATGATTGACCGCCTCATATTTGCAATTAGGGGCTCCGCTGGAGTAGGGCTGTTCAGTGCCTGGATGGCTGCCATACAGTCCGAGAAAATGATGGTCTTTCCGGGATGTCCTTTGGCGAATTCTAATGCGGTCCATATTGCGCAAACTTCGGCCTCGAAACTGGAGCTCAGATCGTGTAGCCGGAAAGTGTGGCTGCTGGGAGTTGTCGATCTTGGCATGAAGATAATGCTGGCACCTGAGACTTTGTCTTCCCTTCTCGAACCGTCCGTGTAAATTCTGGTCCAGCCTGCAAGCTGGGAGATCCTTTCTTGGTGCCGCTGTTGGTGTTGCGTCGCCGGTGCGTTCTTTTTAATCCCCGTGGTGTGAGAGATTAGGAGAGGCATCTCATCCTGGATCGTCAGCTGAGATTCTGGATCATCGCAGGGGGTGGGTGGCTGGAAGCCTAGTCCGAAGATTAGGGAGGTCGCCGCTTTCAGGGCCGAGGTGTTTCTCGGGGAGCGCTGGGCGTGCACCAAAGTTTTGAGGGTCCGGTGGTGGGGCTTTCTTCCGTCAAGCCAGTTCTTAACGGCTAGCTTGGCCATCGCAATCTCCGCCCTTGAGTGAAGATCCGATAGGCCTGACTCTGTCCATAAGGCTAGATTAGGGGTAGATGGTAAAGCTCCGAAGATTGCCCTCAGCGCCTTGTTTATGGCCGTTTGTATTGCGGTGATGTTATTTCTGGCCGTCGAGGCGAAGACGGGGAGGGCATAGCTGGTGCGGCCCCTGATTAGTGATTTGCCGATAGTTAAGGCCGCGTGGATCGGAGCGCCATTTCCTCGAGCTGAGATGGATCGCATCAGATTCGTGATTTTACCGACTCTGGTTACCAGGGTTCTGCAGTGAGAGGACCAGTTGAGCCTGCTAGTAAACTCTAGGCCTAGGAGGTTTATTCTGTCCTTAGTGGTGATTTCCTCATCGCCTATCGACAGCGTTCTTTGTGCAGGCCTTCTTTTGCGGGAGAAGACGATGAATTCGTTTTTGGAGGCTGGAATTCTTGCTCCCGTATGTAATATCCAGATGTCCAAGGCGACTAAGGCCCTCCGTAGCACCTCTGTCGGTCGTTCGTCCGTAGTTGTTAAAATTATATTGTCGGCGTATACGTACATGTCAAGTCCGTATATGTCCTGTATGGTTGGGAAGAGAGAGGAGAGGTAGGTGTTAAATAGCGCCGTTGATAGCGGCGAGCCTTGTGGGAGCGCGTTGTCGATTTTCGTTTTAGATGAGGTATAGCCGTTTATCCTGACCTGGATGGACCGGAAGGAGAGGAAATTTTTAATCAGGTGGATGAAAGGCGCATCAACGCCCCATACCTGGAGCTGGGCGGCAATAATATCCCATTTTACCCTGTCGTAGGCCTTCTCTATGTCTGCCGACAGTAGATGGAGTTCCCTCCCCTGGTGGAAGGCGTCCCTGATGGAGTTCTCGAGCTCGAGGAGGAGCGAGGTTGTGCCTCGATGCCTTCTGAAACCGTGAACCCCACCAGGAAGGACCCCCTCCAGGAGGCAGGATAGTCTTCGGCCTATAATTTTTTCTAGCAGACGCGATAGACAGGATAAAAGAGATATTGGGCGTAGATCCTTTGGAGTGATGGTGCTGTTAGCAAGGACGGTCTTCTTACGGATAGGGACAAGGACAGCATTTTTCCACATGTGTGGAAAAATGCCATCCCTTAGGATAGAGTTGTAGAGATCTACTAATCTATCCTTGAAAGATTCAGGGGCTTCCTTAATCATCCTATAAGTGACTTTGTCCAGTCCCGGTGCCGATCCCTTACACTTACTAAGCGATACGCCTAGTTCGTGAAGGGATATTGGGAATGACAGATTTCTAGTTGGATCAGGGGAATAGGGCTTGTTTGTGAGGGTCCAGTTGGCCTTAGCCAAAGTTTGTTCTGGGCTAAAGGTACTGTCCGCGGAGTAACTGGCCCAAGACTGGGCCAGTTTCTCTGCAATATTCGAGGAATCGGTGTAGAGCCTGCGGTCGACTGTCAAATTAGCGATTAGGCTCGGAGGCCTATTGCCGGAGATTGACTTGACGCGATTCCAAGCATCGGCCAAATTGGAATTAGGATCTATGGAACTGGCGAAAGATTCCCAGGCTTGTTTTTTCGCCTCCTTAATTTCCTTTTTGGTGGTTGCCGATTTCCTACGATAGTTGCGCAGGTTACTAGTCGTAGGTTGTCTTTGGAATTTTTTCCAAGCCCTATTCTTGTCCCTGATAATTGAGAGGATGCGCGCATTCATCCAGACTGGTTGTGTTCTTGGCAAGGGGGAGGACACAGGCATGCTGCCCGCTGCTGCTGTTCTGATGACTCTCGTTAGTTGTGCTGCCTCCTTATTAATGTTGTGGGAAGGGGGTCGACGGGATATCTCCGCCTTGACTAGCGTTCTAAATTTACTCCAGTCTGCCTTCTGCTCAATGAACTTGCGCAGTGGCTTGGAGGTAGCAGTTTGGTGCCCAGTCCGAATGATAATCGGGTAGTGGTCACTACCCTCTGGGTTATTATGCGTAGACCAGTCAAGGCGGGGTGTCAGGTGGGGGGGTGCTAAAGATAAGTCGATGGCCGACTGGGTGCCTAGATGGGATAAAAAGGTAGGGGATCCAGTGTTGAGAATGCACAGAGATCTGCCCTCAATCCAGGCGGCAACCTGCCGCCCTCTGGGACTCCAGCGCGCCGAGCCCCAAAGAGGGCTGTGCGCGTTGAAGTCCCCACCATAGATGGTGTTTTCGGGAAGCTGGCTAGCCAGAGTTCCAAGATTTTGGGCCGTGATCTCTGCGTCATTCTCAAGGTAGAAGTTTGCGAAAGTTAGTGTGTGTGGGGCATTGATGGAGACAGCACAAGCTATTATATCGGTGTTAATATTGACCTCCGTAGCAGGGAGGGAGTTGTGAACTAAGATGGCAACGCCACCATGCCTGTGTTCCCTTGCTGAATTGTACCCATAGAACCTATAGGCTCCTAGCCGATCAGGCTGCTGATCCGCCAGGATATGTGTTTCCTGTAGCAGCACGACTTGGGGTCGGTAGGTGGTGATAAGGATCTCTAAACTAGGTAGGTTCTGGTACAGTCCTCTAACGTTCCATTGTAGGATCGTTAGGTCCCTAGATGGTGGGGTACGGTCAGGATTTTGGCTATAACTCATTACTTCGCGTTAATAGTTACCGGGGAATCCTCCCCAGAGCTCGAACTTGAGAAGGTCGAGACTGTGGGGGTGGATCGCATGTCTGCGTCCACAGAGATTATTTCGTTCTCGGCGCAATTCTTTTGGAATTGCGGGCCCGATATCGAGATAACCTCCATATCTTCACATGACATTTCAGTCATTTCGCTAAAAAAGGTCTTAACGGTTTCTTTTGTGTTGGGGGTGAGAGTGAGGTGGTTGGGGTGGGTGCTAGTGGTTGGGGTGCTAGCGGGTATTTTGGGGGGGTTAGTCGTATGTTCGTCGTTGCAGTTAGTTTTCTTTGTTTTGTTGTTAGTTTTGGTGTTGGTGGAGGTACTTGCCTTTTTGTTGAGGGGGGTAGTGTTGTTGCTGATTGCAGTGTTGTTGGTGGTTGGATGTTCCTCGGTGGTGGTATAGTTGTCGCTGGTGGAATTCTTGGTGATGGTGACATTGTTGGTGGTATTAGGGTTGTTCTTGGGGGTGCTGTCATGGTTGGTGGTGAGAGATGGTGGTGTGATGATGTTTGTTTGTGTGTTGTTGGCTGATGTCCCGGTGACGGGGGATGTAGTTGGGGGTATGTGGTGTTGGCCCGATGAGTGTGTAGCATTCCCTGCTACGGCTGCGTATGTGGGTCCAGTGGGTGCCTTGTACGTGCTGTAGAACTCCTTTTTCGCCTCAAACATGCTGCACTTTCTCAGTGTCTTGATTCGCAAGATTTCCTTAGCTTTGAGAAATTCGGCGCAGTCTCGGCTGTTGGAAGGGTGGTTTGCTGTCTGGCAGTTCACGCAGAATGTTCTCTTGCAATGATCAGCTGGATGGGGTCCAGGGTAGCCGCATGTGGCGCAGGTTTCCGTCGTCTCTTTACACCATTTGGCCGTGTGCCCGAGCCTTTGGCAATTGCGGCAGCGCATGGGTAAGGGGAAATATTGTTTCACGCTGAATTTAGTCCAGGGGCCCTGGACGTATGCCGGGATTTCGTGAGCGTTGAACGTTAAAATGAGGAGGCCCGTTGGAACCCTCCTCCCGTCATCACCTGGCCTTGTTACCTGTGCTACATCAGTTACCCCTTGATCTTTGAGGCCATCCAGGATTTCCTCCTGGGTCATTGCGCGGAATTCGTGTGAGAAGATTGTTCCTTTTACGCTGTTGAGCGTGGCATGGAGCTGCACCTTAACAGGGATATTAGCTATGCTAGTAGTTTTAAGGAATATCTCAGCGATCCTGATGGAGTTCACTAGCAGCAGCAGTGATCCATCTCGTAAATAACTGGCCTGGCTAAATTTGGTGGAGACCGCGTCTACACCTTTACGTACTGTGAATTGGTTGAAGTTTTTGAGCGGCTTACTTTCATCCAGGGCGCTGATAACAATGAAGCGGGGGGAACCGCCTGTTACCGTGGCAAGGGACTGCGCTGTTGACGTTAGAAAGTCCTGGTCTGGGGAAGGTTTCGGACGTTTAGTGCCGTGTTTCGGCTTTTTAGTTGTTTGTTTGTCCAGAACTGTGAAGGCGTTGAGTCCAGAGAACATGTTCGCGTCGGCCGCGCCGGACGCCATTGTTGTGTTTTGCCCACTGGGCTTTGCTTGCGATGTGATTTGCCTCTCTAATTGAGCTGGTTTGTCGTCGCTTTTGGGAAACAGCTGCTTGCTGTCAGTGACAGCTACGAACACGTGGTCACTACACAGGCACTATTGGTCTCTGCTATAATGTACTCACTAAATTCCCGTTTGCCGGGAAGCCCGGCTAAGTAAGAGCTCCTATGGGAGCTGGGCTATGTTCTACACCCACTTACAAAGTTAGCCCTTGTCGCAATTTACTGTGATCTCTCCTAATTCACTCCAAACTCTTAAAAAATCTCACTACGATCCGCAACACGTCTGCCTTCGCTCAGATCTTGCTGGAGACTGGAATAACTATTCCGCCATCTTGGATGTTCCACCATATTGGATTTAGAATGACGTCACATTATTTTCGAGTTACTCTCAACAAGCCCTTTCATTTGATACCCATATTGTAGAAGTGCATAAAAAATAACTATTCCGCCATCTTGGATGTTCCGCCATATTGGATTTAGAATGACGTCACATTATTTTCGAGTTACTCTCAACAAGCCCTTTCATTTGATACCCATATTGTAGAAGTGCATAAAAAATAACTATTCCGCCGTCTTGGATGTTCCGCCATATTGGATTTAGAATGACGTCACATTATTTTCGAGTTACTCTCAACAAGCCCTTTCATTTGATACCCATATTGTAGAAGTGCATAAAAAATAACTATTCCGCCATCTTGGATGTTCCGCCATATTGGATTTAGAATGACGTCACATTATTTTCGAGTTACTCTCAACAAGCCCTTTCATTTGATACCCATATTGTAGAAGTGCATAAAAAATAACTATTCCGCCATCTTGGATGTTCCGCCATATTGGATTTAGAATGACGTCACATTATTTTCGAGTTACTCTCAACAAGCCCTTTCATTTGATACCCATATTGTAGAAGTGCATAAAAAATAACTATTCCGCCATCTTGGATGTTCCGCCATATTGGATTTAGAATGACGTCACATTATTTTCGAGTTACTCTCAACAAGCCCTTTCATTTGATACCCATTTTGTAGAAGTGCATAAAAAATAACTATTCCGCCATCTTGGATGTTCCGCCATATTGGATTTAGAATGACGTCACATTATTTTCGAGTTACTCTCAACAAGCCCTTTCATTTGATACCCATATTGTAGAAGTGCATAAAAAATAACTATTCCGCCATCTTGGATGTTCCGCCATATTGGATTTAGAATGACGTCACATTATTTTCGAGTTACTCTCAACAAGCCCTTTCATTTGATACCCATATTGTAGAAGTGCATAAAAATAACTATTCCGCCATCTTGGATGTTCCGCCATATTGGATTTAGAATGACGTCACATTATTTTCGAGTTACTCTCAACAAGCCCTTTCATTTGATACCCATATTGTAGAAGTGCATAAAAAATAACTATTCCGCCATCTTGGATGTTCCGCCATATTGGATTTAGAATGACGTCACATTATTTTCGAGTTACTCTCAACAAGCCCTTTCATTTGATACCCATATTGTAGAAGTGCATAAAAAATAACTATTCCGCCATCTTGGATGTTCCGCCATATTGGATTTAGAATGACGTCACATTATTTTCGAGTTACTCTCAACAAGCCCTTTCATTTGATACCCATATTGTAGAAGTGCATAAAAAATAACTATTCCGCCATCTTGGATGTTCCGCCATATTGGATTTAGAATGACGTCACATTATTTTCGAGTTACTCTCAACAAGCCCTTTCATTTGATACCCATATTGTAGAAGTGCATAAAAAATAACTATTCCGCCATCTTGGATGTTCCGCCATATTGGATTTAGAATGACGTCACATTATTTTCGAGTTACTCTCAACAAGCCCTTTCATTTGATACCCATATTGTAGAAGTGCATAAAAAATAACTATTCCGCCATCTTGGATGTTCCGCCATATTGGATTTAGAATGACGTCACATTATTTTCGAGTTACTCTCAACAAGCCCTTTCATTTGATACCCATATTGTAGAAGTGCATAAAAAAAACCTATTCCGCCATCTTGGATGTTCCGCCATATTGGATTTAGAATGACGTCACATTATTTTCGAGTTACTCTCAACAAGCCCTTTCATTTGATACCCATATTGTAGAAGTGCATAAAAAAAACCTATTCCGCCATCTTGGATGTTCCGCCATATTGGATTTAGAATGACGTCACATTATTTTCGAGTTACTCTCAACAAGCCCTTTCATTTGATACCCATATTGTAGAAGTGCATAAAAAATAACTATTCCGCCATCTTGGATGTTCCGCCATATTGGATTTAGAATGACGTCACATTATTTTCGAGTTACTCTCAACAAGCCCTTTCATTTGATACCCATATTGTAGAAGTGCATAAAAAATAACTATTCCGCCATCTTGGATGTTCCGCTATATTGGATTTAGAATGACGTCACATTATTTTCGAGTTACTCTCAACAAGCCCTTTCATTTGATACCCATATTGTAGAAGTGCATAAAAAATAACTATTCCGCCATCTTGGATGTTCCGCCATATTGGATTTAGAATGACGTCACATTATTTTCGAGTTACTCTCAACAAGCCCTTTCATTTGATACCCATATTGTAGAAGTGCATAAAAAATAACTATTCCGCCATCTTGGATGTTCCGCCATATTGGATTTAGAATGACGTCACATTATTTTCGAGTTACTCTCAACAAGCCCTTTCATTTGATACCCATATTGTAGAAGTGCATAAAAAATAACTATTCCGCCATCTTGGATGTTCCGCCATATTGGATTTAGAATGACATCACATTATTTTCGAGTTACTCTCAACAAGCCCTTTCATTTGATACCCATATTGTAGAAGTGCATAAAAAATAACTATTCCGCCATCTTGGATGTTCCGCCATATTGGATTTAGAATGACGTCACATTATTTTCGAGTTACTCTCAACAAGCCCTTTCATTTGATACCCATATTGTAGAAGTGCATAAAAAATAACTATTCCGCCATCTTGGATGTTCCGCCATATTGGATTTAGAATGACGTCACATTATTTTCGAGTTACTCTCAACAAGCCCTTTCATTTGATACCCATATTGTAGAAGTGCATAAAAAATAACTATTCCGCCATCTTGGATGTTCCGCCATATTGGATTTAGAATGACGTCACATTATTTTCGAGTTACTCTCAACAAGCCCTTTCATTTGATACCCATATTGTAGAAGTGCATAAAAAATAACTATTCCGCCATCTTGGATGTTCCGCCATATTGGATTTAGAATGACGTCACATTATTTTCGAGTTACTCTCAACAAGCCCTTTCATTTGATACCCATATTGTAGAAGTGCATAAAAAATAACTATTCCGCCATCTTGGATGTTCCGCCATATTGGATTTAGAATGACGTCACATTATTTTCGAGTTACTCTCAACAAGCCCTTTCATTTGATACCCATATTGTAGAAGTGCATAAAAAATAACTATTCCGCCATCTTGGATGTTCCGCCATATTGGATTTAGAATGACGTCACATTATTTTCGAGTTACTCTCAACAAGCCCTTTCATTTGATACCCATATTGTAGAAGTGCATAAAAAATAACTATTCCGCCATCTTGGATGTTCCGCCATATTGGATTTAGAATGACGTCACATTATTTTCGAGTTACTCTCAACAAGCCCTTTCATTTGATACCCATATTGTAGAAGTGCATAAAAAATAACTATTCCGCCATCTTGGATGTTCCGCCATATTGGATTTAGAATGACGTCACATTATTTTCGAGTTACTCTCAACAAGCCCTTTCATTTGATACCCATATTGTAGAAGTGCATAAAAAATAACTATTCCGCCATCTTGGATGTTCCGCCATATTGGATTTAGAATGACGTCACATTATTTTCGAGTTACTCTCAACAAGCCCTTTCATTTGATACCCATATTGTAGAAGTGCATAAAAAATAACTATTCCGCCATCTTGGATGTTCCGCCATATTGGATTTAGAATGACGTCACATTATTTTCGAGTTACTCTCAACAAGCCCTTTCATTTGATACCCATATTGTAGAAGTGCATAAAAAATAACTATTCCGCCATCTTGGATGTTCCGCCATATTGGATTTAGAATGACGTCACATTATTTTCGAGTTACTCTCAACAAGCCCTTTCATTTGATACCCATATTGTAGAAGTGCATAAAAAATAACTATTCCGCCATCTTGGATGTTCCGCCATATTGGATTTAGAATGACGTCACATTATTTTCGAGTTACTCTCAACAAGCCCTTTCATTTGATACCCATATTGTAGAAGTGCATAAAAAATAACTATTCCGCCATCTTGGATGTTCCGCCATATTGGATTTAGAATGACGTCACATTATTTTCGAGTTACTCTCAACAAGCCCTTTCATTTGATACCCATATTGTAGAAGTGCATAAAAAATAACTATTCCGCCATCTTGGATGTTCCGCCATATTGGATTTAGAATGACGTCACATTATTTTCGAGTTACTCTCAACAAGCCCTTTCATTTGATACCCATATTGTAGAAGTGCATAAAAAATAACTATTCCGCCATCTTGGATGTTCCGCCATATTGGATTTAGAATGACGTCACATTATTTTCGAGTTACTCTCAACAAGCCCTTTCATTTGATACCCATATTGTAGAAGTGCATAAAAAATAACTATTCCGCCATCTTGGATGTTCCGCCATATTGGATTTAGAATGACGTCACATTATTTTCGAGTTACTCTCAACAAGCCCTTTCATTTGATACCCATATTGTAGAAGTGCATAAAAAAAACTATTCCGCCATCTTGGATGTTCCGCCATATTGGATTTAGAATGACGTCACATTATTTTCGAGTTACTCTCAACAAGCCCTTTCATTTGATACCCATATTGTAGAAGTGCATAAAAAATAACTATTCCGCCATCTTGGATGTTCCGCCATATTGGATTTAGAATGACGTCACATTATTTTCGAGTTACTCTCAACAAGCCCTTTCATTTGATACCCATATTGTAGAAGTGCATAAAAAATAACTATTCCGCCATCTTGGATGTTCCGCCATATTGGATTTAGGAATGACGTCACATTATTTTCGAGTTACTCTCAACAAGCCCTTTCATTTGATACCCATATTGTAGAAGTGCATAAAAAATAACTATTCCGCCATCTTGGATGTTCCGCCATATTGGATTTAGAATGACGTCACATTATTTTCGAGTTACTCTCAACAAGCCCTTTCATTTGATACCCATATTGTAGAAGTGCATAAAAAATAACTATTCCGCCATCTTGGATGTTCCGCCATATTGGATTTAGAATGACGTCACATTATTTTCGAGTTACTCTCAACAAGCCCTTTCATTTGATACCCATATTGTAGAAGTGCATAAAAAATAACTATTCCGCCATCTTGGATGTTCCGCCATATTGGATTTAGAATGACGTCACATTATTTTCGAGTTACTCTCAACAAGCCCTTTCATTTGATACCCATATTGTAGAAGTGCATAAAAAATAACTATTCCGCCATCTTGGATGTTCCGCCATATTGGATTTAGAATGACGTCACATTATTTTCGAGTTACTCTCAACAAGCCCTTTCATTTGATACCCATATTGTAGAAGTGCATAAAAAATAACTATTCCGCCATCTTGGATGTTCCGCCATATTGGATTTAGAATGACGTCACATTATTTTCGAGTTACTCTCAACAAGCCCTTTCATTTGATACCCATATTGTAGAAGTGCATAAAAAATAACTATTCCGCCATCTTGGATGTTCCGCCATATTGGATTTAGAATGACGTCACATTATTTTCGAGTTACTCTCAACAAGCCCTTTCATTTGATACCCATATTGTAGAAGTGCATAAAAAATAACTATTCCGCCATCTTGGATGTTCCGCCATATTGGATTTAGAATGACGTCACATTATTTTCGAGTTACTCTCAACAAGCCCTTTCATTTGATACCCATATTGTAGAAGTGCATAAAAAATAACTATTCCGCCATCTTGGATGTTCCGCCATATTGGATTTAGAATGACGTCACATTATTTTCGAGTTACTCTCAACAAGCCCTTTCATTTGATACCCATATTGTAGAAGTGCATAAAAAATAACTATTCCGCCATCTTGGATGTTCCGCCATATTGGATTTAGAATGACGTCACATTATTTTCGAGTTACTCTCAACAAGCCCTTTCATTTGATACCCATATTGTAGAAGTGCATAAAAAATAACTATTCCGCCATCTTGGATGTTCCGCCATATTGGATTTAGAATGACGTCACATTATTTTCGAGTTACTCTCAACAAGCCCTTTCATTTGATACCCATATTGTAGAAGTGCATAAAAAATAACTATTCCGCCATCTTGGATGTTCCGCCATATTGGATTTAGAATGACGTCACATTATTTTCGAGTTACTCTCAACAAGCCCTTTCATTTGATACCCATATTGTAGAAGTGCATAAAAAATAACTATTCCGCCATCTTGGATGTTCCGCCATATTGGATTTAGAATGACGTCACATTATTTTCGAGTTACTCTCAACAAGCCCTTTCATTTGATACCCATATTGTAGAAGTGCATAAAAAATAACTATTCCGCCATCTTGGATGTTCCGCCATATTGGATTTAGAATGACGTCACATTATTTTCGAGTTACTCTCAACAAGCCCTTTCATTTGATACCCATATTGTAGAAGTGCATAAAAAATAACTATTCCGCCATCTTGGATGTTCCGCCATATTGGATTTAGAATGACGTCACATTATTTTCGAGTTACTCTCAACAAGCCCTTTCATTTGATACCCATATTGTAGAAGTGCATAAAAAATAACTATTCCGCCATCTTGGATGTTCCGCCATATTGGATTTAGAATGACGTCACATTATTTTCGAGTTACTCTCAACAAGCCCTTTCATTTGATACCCATATTGTAGAAGTGCATAAAAAATAACTATTCCGCCATCTTGGATGTTCCGCCATATTGGATTTAGAATGACGTCACATTATTTTCGAGTTACTCTCAACAAGCCCTTTCATTTGATACCCATATTGTAGAAGTGCATAAAAAATAACTATTCCGCCATCTTGGATGTTCCGCCATATTGGATTTAGAATGACGTCACATTATTTTCGAGTTACTCTCAACAAGCCCTTTCATTTGATACCCATATTGTAGAAGTGCATAAAAAATAACTATTCCGCCATCTTGGATGTTCCGCCATATTGGATTTAGAATGACGTCACATTATTTTCGAGTTACTCTCAACAAGCCCTTTCATTTGATACCCATATTGTAGAAGTGCATAAAAAATAACTATTCCGCCATCTTGGATGTTCCGCCATATTGGATTTAGAATGACGTCACATTATTTTCGAGTTACTCTCAACAAGCCCTTTCATTTGATACCCATATTGTAGAAGTGCATAAAAAATAACTATTCCGCCATCTTGGATGTTCCGCCATATTGGATTTAGAATGACGTCACATTATTTTCGAGTTACTCTCAACAAGCCCTTTCATTTGATACCCATATTGTAGAAGTGCATAAAAAATAACTATTCCGCCATCTTGGATGTTCCGCCATATTGGATTTAGAATGACGTCACATTATTTTCGAGTTACTCTCAACAAGCCCTTTCATTTGATACCCATATTGTAGAAGTGCATAAAAAATAACTATTCCGCCATCTTGGATGTTCCGCCATATTGGATTTAGAATGACGTCACATTATTTTCGAGTTACTCTCAACAAGCCCTTTCATTTGATACCCATATTGTAGAAGTGCATAAAAAATAACTATTCCGCCATCTTGGATGTTCCGCCATATTGGATTTAGAATGACGTCACATTATTTTCGAGTTACTCTCAACAAGCCCTTTCATTTGATACCCATATTGTAGAAGTGCATAAAAAATAACTATTCCGCCATCTTGGATGTTCCGCCATATTGGATTTAGAATGACGTCACATTATTTTCGAGTTACTCTCAACAAGCCCTTTCATTTGATACCCATATTGTAGAAGTGCATAAAAAATAACTATTCCGCCATCTTGGATGTTCCGCCATATTGGATTTAGAATGACGTCACATTATTTTCGAGTTACTCTCAACAAGCCCTTTCATTTGATACCCATATTGTAGAAGTGCATAAAAAATAACTATTCCGCCATCTTGGATGTTCCGCCATATTGGATTTAGAATGACGTCACATTATTTTCGAGTTACTCTCAACAAGCCCTTTCATTTGATACCCATATTGTAGAAGTGCATAAAAAATAACTATTCCGCCATCTTGGATGTTCCGCCATATTGGATTTAGAATGACGTCACATTATTTTCGAGTTACTCTCAACAAGCCCTTTCATTTGATACCCATATTGTAGAAGTGCATAAAAAATAACTATTCCGCCATCTTGGATGTTCCGCCATATTGGATTTAGAATGACGTCACATTATTTTCGAGTTACTCTCAACAAGCCCTTTCATTTGATACCCATATTGTAGAAGTGCATAAAAAATAACTATTCCGCCATCTTGGATGTTCCGCCATATTGGATTTAGAATGACGTCACATTATTTTCGAGTTACTCTCAACAAGCCCTTTCATTTGATACCCATATTGTAGAAGTGCATAAAAAATAACTATTCCGCCATCTTGGATGTTCCGCCATATTGGATTTAGAATGACGTCACATTATTTTCGAGTTACTCTCAACAAGCCCTTTCATTTGATACCCATATTGTAGAAGTGCATAAAAAATAACTATTCCGCCATCTTGGATGTTCCGCCATATTGGATTTAGAATGACGTCACATTATTTTCGAGTTACTCTCAACAAGCCCTTTCATTTGATACCCATATTGTAGAAGTGCATAAAAAATAACTATTCCGCCATCTTGGATGTTCCGCCATATTGGATTTAGAATGACGTCACATTATTTTCGAGTTACTCTCAACAAGCCCTTTCATTTGATACCCATATTGTAGAAGTGCATAAAAAATAACTATTCCGCCATCTTGGATGTTCCGCCATATTGGATTTAGAATGACGTCACATTATTTTCGAGTTACTCTCAACAAGCCCTTTCATTTGATACCCATATTGTAGAAGTGCATAAAAAATAACTATTCCGCCATCTTGGATGTTCCGCCATATTGGATTTAGAATGACGTCACATTATTTTCGAGTTACTCTCAACAAGCCCTTTCATTTGATACCCATATTGTAGAAGTGCATAAAAAATAACTATTCCGCCATCTTGGATGTTCCGCCATATTGGATTTAGAATGACGTCACATTATTTTCGAGTTACTCTCAACAAGCCCTTTCATTTGATACCCATATTGTAGAAGTGCATAAATAATAACTATTCCGCCATCTTGGATGTTCCGCCATATTGGATTTAGAATGACGTCACATTATTTTCGAGTTACTCTCAACAAGCCCTTTCATTTGATACCCATATTGTAGAAGTGCATAAAAAATAACTATTCCGCCATCTTGGATGTTCCGCCATATTGGATTTAGAATGACGTCACATTATTTTCGAGTTACTCTCAACAAGCCCTTTCATTTGATACCCATATTGTAGAAGTGCATAAAAAATAACTATTCCGCCATCTTGGATGTTCCGCCATATTGGATTTAGAATGACGTCACATTATTTTCGAGTTACTCTCAACAAGCCCTTTCATTTGATACCCATATTGTAGAAGTGCATAAAAAATAACTATTCCGCCATCTTGGATGTTCCGCCATATTGGATTTAGAATGACGTCACATTATTTTCGAGTTACTCTCAACAAGCCCTTTCATTTGATACCCATATTGTAGAAGTGCATAAAAAATAACTATTCCGCCATCTTGGATGTTCCGCCATATTGGATTTAGAATGACGTCACATTATTTTCGAGTTACTCTCAACAAGCCCTTTCATTTGATACCCATATTGTAGAAGTGCATAAAAAATAACTATTCCGCCATCTTGGATGTTCCGCCATATTGGATTTAGAATGACGTCACATTATTTTCGAGTTACTCTCAACAAGCCCTTTCATTTGATACCCATATTGTAGAAGTGCATAAAAAATAACTATTCCGCCATCTTGGATGTTCCGCCATATTGGATTTAGAATGACGTCACATTATTTTCGAGTTACTCTCAACAAGCCCTTTCATTTGATACCCATATTGTAGAAGTGCATAAAAAATAACTATTCCGCCATCTTGGATGTTCCGCCATATTGGATTTAGAATGACGTCACATTATTTTCGAGTTACTCTCAACAAGCCCTTTCATTTGATACCCATATTGTAGAAGTGCATAAAAAATAACTATTCCGCCATCTTGGATGTTCCGCCATATTGGATTTAGAATGACGTCACATTATTTTCGAGTTACTCTCAACAAGCCCTTTCATTTGATACCCATATTGTAGAAGTGCATAAAAAATAACTATTCCGCCATCTTGGATGTTCCGCCATATTGGATTTAGAATGACGTCACATTATTTTCGAGTTACTCTCAACAAGCCCTTTCATTTGATACCCATATTGTAGAAGTGCATAAAAAATAACTATTCCGCCATCTTGGATGTTCCGCCATATTGGATTTAGAATGACGTCACATTATTTTCGAGTTACTCTCAACAAGCCCTTTCATTTGATACCCATATTGTAGAAGTGCATAAAAAATAACTATTCCGCCATCTTGGATGTTCCGCCATATTGGATTTAGAATGACGTCACATTATTTTCGAGTTACTCTCAACAAGCCCTTTCATTTGATACCCATATTGTAGAAGTGCATAAAAAATAACTATTCCGCCATCTTGGATGTTCCGCCATATTGGATTTAGAATGACGTCACATTATTTTCGAGTTACTCTCAACAAGCCCTTTCATTTGATACCCATATTGTAGAAGTGCATAAAAAATAACTATTCCGCCATCTTGGATGTTCCGCCATATTGGATTTAGAATGACGTCACATTATTTTCGAGTTACTCTCAACAAGCCCTTTCATTTGATACCCATATTGTAGAAGTGCATAAAAAATAACTATTCCGCCATCTTGGATGTTCCGCCATATTGGATTTAGAATGACGTCACATTATTTTCGAGTTACTCTCAACAAGCCCTTTCATTTGATACCCATATTGTAGAAGTGCATAAAAAATAACTATTCCGCCATCTTGGATGTTCCGCCATATTGGATTTAGAATGACGTCACATTATTTTCGAGTTACTCTCAACAAGCCCTTTCATTTGATACCCATATTGTAGAAGTGCATAAAAAATAACTATTCCGCCATCTTGGATGTTCCGCCATATTGGATTTAGAATGACGTCACATTATTTTCGAGTTACTCTCAACAAGCCCTTTCATTTGATACCCATATTGTAGAAGTGCATAAAAAATAACTATTCCGCCATCTTGGATGTTCCGCCATATTGGATTTAGAATGACGTCACATTATTTTCGAGTTACTCTCAACAAGCCCTTTCATTTGATACCCATATTGTAGAAGTGCATAAAAAATAACTATTCCGCCATCTTGGATGTTCCGCCATATTGGATTTAGAATGACGTCACATTATTTTCGAGTTACTCTCAACAAGCCCTTTCATTTGATACCCATATTGTAGAAGTGCATAAAAAATAACTATTCCGCCATCTTGGATGTTCCGCCATATTGGATTTAGAATGACGTCACATTATTTTCGAGTTACTCTCAACAAGCCCTTTCATTTGATACCCATATTGTAGAAGTGCATAAAAAATAACTATTCCGCCATCTTGGATGTTCCGCCATATTGGATTTAGAATGACGTCACATTATTTTCGAGTTACTCTCAACAAGCCCTTTCATTTGATACCCATATTGTAGAAGTGCATAAAAAATAACTATTCCGCCATCTTGGATGTTCCGCCATATTGGATTTAGAATGACGTCACATTATTTTCGAGTTACTCTCAACAAGCCCTTTCATTTGATACCCATATTGTAGAAGTGCATAAAAAATAACTATTCCGCCATCTTGGATGTTCCGCCATATTGGATTTAGAATGACGTCACATTATTTTCGAGTTACTCTCAACAAGCCCTTTCATTTGATACCCATATTGTAGAAGTGCATAAAAAATAACTATTCCGCCATCTTGGATGTTCCGCCATATTGGATTTAGAATGACGTCACATTATTTTCGAGTTACTCTCAACAAGCCCTTTCATTTGATACCCATATTGTAGAAGTGCATAAAAAATAACTATTCCGCCATCTTGGATGTTCCGCCATATTGGATTTAGAATGACGTCACATTATTTTCGAGTTACTCTCAACAAGCCCTTTCATTTGATACCCATATTGTAGAAGTGCATAAAAAATAACTATTCCGCCATCTTGGATGTTCCGCCATATTGGATTTAGAATGACGTCACATTATTTTCGAGTTACTCTCAACAAGCCCTTTCATTTGATACCCATATTGTAGAAGTGCATAAAAAATAACTATTCCGCCATCTTGGATGTTCCGCCATATTGGATTTAGAATGACGTCACATTATTTTCGAGTTACTCTCAACAAGCCCTTTCATTTGATACCCATATTGTAGAAGTGCATAAAAAATAACTATTCCGCCATCTTGGATGTTCCGCCATATTGGATTTAGAATGACGTCACATTATTTTCGAGTTACTCTCAACAAGCCCTTTCATTTGATACCCATATTGTAGAAGTGCATAAAAAATAACTATTCCGCCATCTTGGATGTTCCGCCATATTGGATTTAGAATGACGTCACATTATTTTCGAGTTACTCTCAACAAGCCCTTTCATTTGATACCCATATTGTAGAAGTGCATAAAAAATAACTATTCCGCCATCTTGGATGTTCCGCCATATTGGATTTAGAATGACGTCACATTATTTTCGAGTTACTCTCAACAAGCCCTTTCATTTGATACCCATATTGTAGAAGTGCATAAAAAATAACTATTCCGCCATCTTGGATGTTCCGCCATATTGGATTTAGAATGACGTCACATTATTTTCGAGTTACTCTCAACAAGCCCTTTCATTTGATACCCATATTGTAGAAGTGCATAAAAAATAACTATTCCGCCATCTTGGATGTTCCGCCATATTGGATTTAGAATGACGTCACATTATTTTCGAGTTACTCTCAACAAGCCCTTTCATTTGATACCCATATTGTAGAAGTGCATAAAAAATAACTATTCCGCCATCTTGGATGTTCCGCCATATTGGATTTAGAATGACGTCACATTATTTTCGAGTTACTCTCAACAAGCCCTTTCATTTGATACCCATATTGTAGAAGTGCATAAAAAATAACTATTCCGCCATCTTGGATGTTCCGCCATATTGGATTTAGAATGACGTCACATTATTTTCGAGTTACTCTCAACAAGCCCTTTCATTTGATACCCATATTGTAGAAGTGCATAAAAAATAACTATTCCGCCATCTTGGATGTTCCGCCATATTGGATTTAGAATGACGTCACATTATTTTCGAGTTACTCTCAACAAGCCCTTTCATTTGATACCCATATTGTAGAAGTGCATAAAAAATAACTATTCCGCCATCTTGGATGTTCCGCCATATTGGATTTAGAATGACGTCACATTATTTTCGAGTTACTCTCAACAAGCCCTTTCATTTGATACCCATATTGTAGAAGTGCATAAAAAATAACTATTCCGCCATCTTGGATGTTCCGCCATATTGGATTTAGAATGACGTCACATTATTTTCGAGTTACTCTCAACAAGCCCTTTCATTTGATACCCATATTGTAGAAGTGCATAAAAAATAACTATTCCGCCATCTTGGATGTTCCGCCATATTGGATTTAGAATGACGTCACATTATTTTCGAGTTACTCTCAACAAGCCCTTTCATTTGATACCCATATTGTAGAAGTGCATAAAAAATAACTATTCCGCCATCTTGGATGTTCCGCCATATTGGATTTAGAATGACGTCACATTATTTTCGAGTTACTCTCAACAAGCCCTTTCATTTGATACCCATATTGTAGAAGTGCATAAAAAATAACTATTCCGCCATCTTGGATGTTCCGCCATATTGGATTTAGAATGACGTCACATTATTTTCGAGTTACTCTCAACAAGCCCTTTCATTTGATACCCATATTGTAGAAGTGCATAAAAAATAACTATTCCGCCATCTTGGATGTTCCGCCATATTGGATTTAGAATGACGTCACATTATTTTCGAGTTACTCTCAACAAGCCCTTTCATTTGATACCCATATTGTAGAAGTGCATAAAAAATAACTATTCCGCCATCTTGGATGTTCCGCCATATTGGATTTAGAATGACGTCACATTATTTTCGAGTTACTCTCAACAAGCCCTTTCATTTGATACCCATATTGTAGAAGTGCATAAAAAATAACTATTCCGCCATCTTGGATGTTCCGCCATATTGGATTTAGAATGACGTCACATTATTTTCGAGTTACTCTCAACAAGCCCTTTCATTTGATACCCATATTGTAGAAGTGCATAAAAAATAACTATTCCGCCATCTTGGATGTTCCGCCATATTGGATTTAGAATGACGTCACATTATTTTCGAGTTACTCTCAACAAGCCCTTTCATTTGATACCCATATTGTAGAAGTGCATAAAAAATAACTATTCCGCCATCTTGGATGTTCCGCCATATTGGATTTAGAATGACGTCACATTATTTTCGAGTTACTCTCAACAAGCCCTTTCATTTGATACCCATATTGTAGAAGTGCATAAAAAATAACTATTCCGCCATCTTGGATGTTCCGCCATATTGGATTTAGAATGACGTCACATTATTTTCGAGTTACTCTCAACAAGCCCTTTCATTTGATACCCATATTGTAGAAGTGCATAAAAAATAACTATTCCGCCATCTTGGATGTTCCGCCATATTGGATTTAGAATGACGTCACATTATTTTCGAGTTACTCTCAACAAGCCCTTTCATTTGATACCCATATTGTAGAAGTGCATAAAAAATAACTATTCCGCCATCTTGGATGTTCCGCCATATTGGATTTAGAATGACGTCACATTATTTTCGAGTTACTCTCAACAAGCCCTTTCATTTGATACCCATATTGTAGAAGTGCATAAAAAATAACTATTCCGCCATCTTGGATGTTCCGCCATATTGGATTTAGAATGACGTCACATTATTTTCGAGTTACTCTCAACAAGCCCTTTCATTTGATACCCATATTGTAGAAGTGCATAAAAAATAACTATTCCGCCATCTTGGATGTTCCGCCATATTGGATTTAGAATGACGTCACATTATTTTCGAGTTACTCTCAACAAGCCCTTTCATTTGATACCCATATTGTAGAAGTGCATAAAAAATAACTATTCCGCCATCTTGGATGTTCCGCCATATTGGATTTAGAATGACGTCACATTATTTTCGAGTTACTCTCAACAAGCCCTTTCATTTGATACCCATATTGTAGAAGTGCATAAAAAATAACTATTCCGCCATCTTGGATGTTCCGCCATATTGGATTTAGAATGACGTCACATTATTTTCGAGTTACTCTCAACAAGCCCTTTCATTTGATACCCATATTGTAGAAGTGCATAAAAAATAACTATTCCGCCATCTTGGATGTTCCGCCATATTGGATTTAGAATGACGTCACATTATTTTCGAGTTACTCTCAACAAGCCCTTTCATTTGATACCCATATTGTAGAAGTGCATAAAAAATAACTATTCCGCCATCTTGGATGTTCCGCCATATTGGATTTAGAATGACGTCACATTATTTTCGAGTTACTCTCAACAAGCCCTTTCATTTGATACCCATATTGTAGAAGTGCATAAAAAATAACTATTCCGCCATCTTGGATGTTCCGCCATATTGGATTTAGAATGACGTCACATTATTTTCGAGTTACTCTCAACAAGCCCTTTCATTTGATACCCATATTGTAGAAGTGCATAAAAAATAACTATTCCGCCATCTTGGATGTTCCGCCATATTGGATTTAGAATGACGTCACATTATTTTCGAGTTACTCTCAACAAGCCCTTTCATTTGATACCCATATTGTAGAAGTGCATAAAAAATAACTATTCCGCCATCTTGGATGTTCCGCCATATTGGATTTAGAATGACGTCACATTATTTTCGAGTTACTCTCAACAAGCCCTTTCATTTGATACCCATATTGTAGAAGTGCATAAAAAATAACTATTCCGCCATCTTGGATGTTCCGCCATATTGGATTTAGAATGACGTCACATTATTTTCGAGTTACTCTCAACAAGCCCTTTCATTTGATACCCATATTGTAGAAGTGCATAAAAAATAACTATTCCGCCATCTTGGATGTTCCGCCATATTGGATTTAGAATGACGTCACATTATTTTCGAGTTACTCTCAACAAGCCCTTTCATTTGATACCCATATTGTAGAAGTGCATAAAAAATAACTATTCCGCCATCTTGGATGTTCCGCCATATTGGATTTAGAATGACGTCACATTATTTTCGAGTTACTCTCAACAAGCCCTTTCATTTGATACCCATATTGTAGAAGTGCATAAAAAATAACTATTCCGCCATCTTGGATGTTCCGCCATATTGGATTTAGAATGACGTCACATTATTTTCGAGTTACTCTCAACAAGCCCTTTCATTTGATACCCATATTGTAGAAGTGCATAAAAAATAACTATTCCGCCATCTTGGATGTTCCGCCATATTGGATTTAGAATGACGTCACATTATTTTCGAGTTACTCTCAACAAGCCCTTTCATTTGATACCCATATTGTAGAAGTGCATAAAAAATAACTATTCCGCCATCTTGGATGTTCCGCCATATTGGATTTAGAATGACGTCACATTATTTTCGAGTTACTCTCAACAAGCCCTTTCATTTGATACCCATATTGTAGAAGTGCATAAAAAATAACTATTCCGCCATCTTGGATGTTCCGCCATATTGGATTTAGAATGACGTCACATTATTTTCGAGTTACTCTCAACAAGCCCTTTCATTTGATACCCATATTGTAGAAGTGCATAAAAAATAACTATTCCGCCATCTTGGATGTTCCGCCATATTGGATTTAGAATGACGTCACATTATTTTCGAGTTACTCTCAACAAGCCCTTTCATTTGATACCCATATTGTAGAAGTGCATAAAAAATAACTATTCCGCCATCTTGGATGTTCCGCCATATTGGATTTAGAATGACGTCACATTATTTTCGAGTTACTCTCAACAAGCCCTTTCATTTGATACCCATATTGTAGAAGTGCATAAAAAATAACTATTCCGCCATCTTGGATGTTCCGCCATATTGGATTTAGAATGACGTCACATTATTTTCGAGTTACTCTCAACAAGCCCTTTCATTTGATACCCATATTGTAGAAGTGCATAAAAAATAACTATTCCGCCATCTTGGATGTTCCGCCATATTGGATTTAGAATGACGTCACATTATTTTCGAGTTACTCTCAACAAGCCCTTTCATTTGATACCCATATTGTAGAAGTGCATAAAAAATAACTATTCCGCCATCTTGGATGTTCCGCCATATTGGATTTAGAATGACGTCACATTATTTTCGAGTTACTCTCAACAAGCCCTTTCATTTGATACCCATATTGTAGAAGTGCATAAAAAATAACTATTCCGCCATCTTGGATGTTCCGCCATATTGGATTTAGAATGACGTCACATTATTTTCGAGTTACTCTCAACAAGCCCTTTCATTTGATACCCATATTGTAGAAGTGCATAAAAAATAACTATTCCGCCATCTTGGATGTTCCGCCATATTGGATTTAGAATGACGTCACATTATTTTCGAGTTACTCTCAACAAGCCCTTTCATTTGATACCCATATTGTATAAGTGCATAAAAAATAACTATTCCGCCATCTTGGATGTTCCGCCATATTGGATTTAGAATGACGTCACATTATTTTCGAGTTACTCTCAACAAGCCCTTTCATTTGATACCCATATTGTAGAAGTGCATAAAAAATAACTATTCCGCCATCTTGGATGTTCCGCCATATTGGATTTAGAATGACGTCACATTATTTTCGAGTTACTCTCAACAAGCCCTTTCATTTGATACCCATATTGTAGAAGTGCATAAAAAATAACTATTCCGCCATCTTGGATGTTCCGCCATATTGGATTTAGAATGACGTCACATTATTTTCGAGTTACTCTCAACAAGCCCTTTCATTTGATACCCATATTGTAGAAGTGCATAAAAAATAACTATTCCGCCATCTTGGATGTTCCGCCATATTGGATTTAGAATGACGTCACATTATTTTCGAGTTACTCTCAACAAGCCCTTTCATTTGATACCCATATTGTAGAAGTGCATAAAAAATAACTATTCCGCCATCTTGGATGTTCCGCCATATTGGATTTAGAATGACGTCACATTATTTTCGAGTTACTCTCAACAAGCCCTTTCATTTGATACCCATATTGTAGAAGTGCATAAAAAATAACTATTCCGCCATCTTGGATGTTCCGCCATATTGGATTTAGAATGACGTCACATTATTTTCGAGTTACTCTCAACAAGCCCTTTCATTTGATACCCATATTGTAGAAGTGCATAAAAAATAACTATTCCGCCATCTTGGATGTTCCGCCATATTGGATTTAGAATGACGTCACATTATTTTCGAGTTACTCTCAACAAGCCCTTTCATTTGATACCCATATTGTAGAAGTGCATAAAAAATAACTATTCCGCCATCTTGGATGTTCCGCCATATTGGATTTAGAATGACGTCACATTATTTTCGAGTTACTCTCAACAAGCCCTTTCATTTGATACCCATATTGTAGAAGTGCATAAAAAATAACTATTCCGCCATCTTGGATGTTCCGCCATATTGGATTTAGAATGACGTCACATTATTTTCGAGTTACTCTCAACAAGCCCTTTCATTTGATACCCATATTGTAGAAGTGCATAAAAAATAACTATTCCGCCATCTTGGATGTTCCGCCATATTGGATTTAGAATGACGTCACATTATTTTCGAGTTACTCTCAACAAGCCCTTTCATTTGATACCCATATTGTAGAAGTGCATAAAAAATAACTATTCCGCCATCTTGGATGTTCCGCCATATTGGATTTAGAATGACGTCACATTATTTTCGAGTTACTCTCAACAAGCCCTTTCATTTGATACCCATATTGTAGAAGTGCATAAAAAATAACTATTCCGCCATCTTGGATGTTCCGCCATATTGGATTTAGAATGACGTCACATTATTTTCGAGTTACTCTCAACAAGCCCTTTCATTTGATACCCATATTGTAGAAGTGCATAAAAAATAACTATTCCGCCATCTTGGATGTTCCGCCATATTGGATTTAGAATGACGTCACATTATTTTCGAGTTACTCTCAACAAGCCCTTTCATTTGATACCCATATTGTAGAAGTGCATAAAAAATAACTATTCCGCCATCTTGGATGTTCCGCCATATTGGATTTAGAATGACGTCACATTATTTTCGAGTTACTCTCAACAAGCCCTTTCATTTGATACCCATATTGTAGAAGTGCATAAAAAATAACTATTCCGCCATCTTGGATGTTCCGCCATATTGGATTTAGAATGACGTCACATTATTTTCGAGTTACTCTCAACAAGCCCTTTCATTTGATACCCATATTGTAGAAGTGCATAAAAAATAACTATTCCGCCATCTTGGATGTTCCGCCATATTGGATTTAGAATGACGTCACATTATTTTCGAGTTACTCTCAACAAGCCCTTTCATTTGATACCCATATTGTAGAAGTGCATAAAAAATAACTATTCCGCCATCTTGGATGTTCCGCCATATTGGATTTAGAATGACGTCACATTATTTTCGAGTTACTCTCAACAAGCCCTTTCATTTGATACCCATATTGTAGAAGTGCATAAAAAATAACTATTCCGCCATCTTGGATGTTCCGCCATATTGGATTTAGAATGACGTCACATTATTTTCGAGTTACTCTCAACAAGCCCTTTCATTTGATACCCATATTGTAGAAGTGCATAAAAAATAACTATTCCGCCATCTTGGATGTTCCGCCATATTGGATTTAGAATGACGTCACATTATTTTCGAGTTACTCTCAACAAGCCCTTTCATTTGATACCCATATTGTAGAAGTGCATAAAAAATAACTATTCCGCCATCTTGGATGTTCCGCCATATTGGATTTAGAATGACGTCACATTATTTTCGAGTTACTCTCAACAAGCCCTTTCATTTGATACCCATATTGTAGAAGTGCATAAAAAATAACTATTCCGCCATCTTGGATGTTCCGCCATATTGGATTTAGAATGACGTCACATTATTTTCGAGTTACTCTCAACAAGCCCTTTCATTTGATACCCATATTGTAGAAGTGCATAAAAAATAACTATTCCGCCATCTTGGATGTTCCGCCATATTGGATTTAGAATGACGTCACATTATTTTCGAGTTACTCTCAACAAGCCCTTTCATTTGATACCCATATTGTAGAAGTGCATAAAAAATAACTATTCCGCCATCTTGGATGTTCCGCCATATTGGATTTAGAATGACGTCACATTATTTTCGAGTTACTCTCAACAAGCCCTTTCATTTGATACCCATATTGTAGAAGTGCATAAAAAATAACTATTCCGCCATCTTGGATGTTCCGCCATATTGGATTTAGAATGACGTCACATTATTTTCGAGTTACTCTCAACAAGCCCTTTCATTTGATACCCATATTGTAGAAGTGCATAAAAAATAACTATTCCGCCATCTTGGATGTTCCGCCATATTGGATTTAGAATGACGTCACATTATTTTCGAGTTACTCTCAACAAGCCCTTTCATTTGATACCCATATTGTAGAAGTGCATAAAAAATAACTATTCCGCCATCTTGGATGTTCCGCCATATTGGATTTAGAATGACGTCACATTATTTTCGAGTTACTCTCAACAAGCCCTTTCATTTGATACCCATATTGTAGAAGTGCATAAAAAATAACTATTCCGCCATCTTGGATGTTCCGCCATATTGGATTTAGAATGACGTCACATTATTTTCGAGTTACTCTCAACAAGCCCTTTCATTTGATACCCATATTGTAGAAGTGCATAAAAAATAACTATTCCGCCATCTTGGATGTTCCGCCATATTGGATTTAGAATGACGTCACATTATTTTCGAGTTACTCTCAACAAGCCCTTTCATTTGATACCCATATTGTAGAAGTGCATAAAAAATAACTATTCCGCCATCTTGGATGTTCCGCCATATTGGATTTAGAATGACGTCACATTATTTTCGAGTTACTCTCAACAAGCCCTTTCATTTGATACCCATATTGTAGAAGTGCATAAAAAATAACTATTCCGCCATCTTGGATGTTCCGCCATATTGGATTTAGAATGACGTCACATTATTTTCGAGTTACTCTCAACAAGCCCTTTCATTTGATACCCATATTGTAGAAGTGCATAAAAAATAACTATTCCGCCATCTTGGATGTTCCGCCATATTGGATTTAGAATGACGTCACATTATTTTCGAGTTACTCTCAACAAGCCCTTTCATTTGATACCCATATTGTAGAAGTGCATAAAAAATAACTATTCCGCCATCTTGGATGTTCCGCCATATTGGATTTAGAATGACGTCACATTATTTTCGAGTTACTCTCAACAAGCCCTTTCATTTGATACCCATATTGTAGAAGTGCATAAAAAATAACTATTCCGCCATCTTGGATGTTCCGCCATATTGGATTTAGAATGACGTCACATTATTTTCGAGTTACTCTCAACAAGCCCTTTCATTTGATACCCATATTGTAGAAGTGCATAAAAAATAACTATTCCGCCATCTTGGATGTTCCGCCATATTGGATTTAGAATGACGTCACATTATTTTCGAGTTACTCTCAACAAGCCCTTTCATTTGATACCCATATTGTAGAAGTGCATAAAAAATAACTATTCCGCCATCTTGGATGTTCCGCCATATTGGATTTAGAATGACGTCACATTATTTTCGAGTTACTCTCAACAAGCCCTTTCATTTGATACCCATATTGTAGAAGTGCATAAAAAATAACTATTCCGCCATCTTGGATGTTCCGCCATATTGGATTTAGAATGACGTCACATTATTTTCGAGTTACTCTCAACAAGCCCTTTCATTTGATACCCATATTGTAGAAGTGCATAAAAAATAACTATTCCGCCATCTTGGATGTTCCGCCATATTGGATTTAGAATGACGTCACATTATTTTCGAGTTACTCTCAACAAGCCCTTTCATTTGATACCCATATTGTAGAAGTGCATAAAAAATAACTATTCCGCCATCTTGGATGTTCCGCCATATTGGATTTAGAATGACGTCACATTATTTTCGAGTTACTCTCAACAAGCCCTTTCATTTGATACCCATATTGTAGAAGTGCATAAAAAATAACTATTCCGCCATCTTGGATGTTCCGCCATATTGGATTTAGAATGACGTCACATTATTTTCGAGTTACTCTCAACAAGCCCTTTCATTTGATACCCATATTGTAGAAGTGCATAAAAAATAACTATTCCGCCATCTTGGATGTTCCGCCATATTGGATTTAGAATGACGTCACATTATTTTCGAGTTACTCTCAACAAGCCCTTTCATTTGATACCCATATTGTAGAAGTGCATAAAAAATAACTATTCCGCCATCTTGGATGTTCCGCCATATTGGATTTAGAATGACGTCACATTATTTTCGAGTTACTCTCAACAAGCCCTTTCATTTGATACCCATATTGTAGAAGTGCATAAAAAATAACTATTCCGCCATCTTGGATGTTCCGCCATATTGGATTTAGAATGACGTCACATTATTTTCGAGTTACTCTCAACAAGCCCTTTCATTTGATACCCATATTGTAGAAGTGCATAAAAAATAACTATTCCGCCATCTTGGATGTTCCGCCATATTGGATTTAGAATGACGTCACATTATTTTCGAGTTACTCTCAACAAGCCCTTTCATTTGATACCCATATTGTAGAAGTGCATAAAAAATAACTATTCCGCCATCTTGGATGTTCCGCCATATTGGATTTAGAATGACGTCACATTATTTTCGAGTTACTCTCAACAAGCCCTTTCATTTTGATCAATCATTCATAAACATATTCCAAATTGATCATGAAACTCCCTAAAATGCAACTCAAGCATTTTCCGCACAATTTAGTAAAAACCCAAATCCAGCACCGCGCAATCCGATTTATCACGAGTACCTTGCACCTGCACGTGAAATAATGCAAAATTGCAGTTTTGCACTCCAGACAGTAACATGAGTCCCATTCATTCCCACTGAATTTCTCACCTGTTCCCACCTGAACCTGACTAAGTATTAGGCAATTAATGTAAATGAATGAATAAAATTATGTATATGTATTTATAAGAAATTTTGTAT
>OX384544.1:28276533-28331565 GCA_947538895.1 Neoitamus cyanurus | reverse complement strand
ACGTCGTCTGTTTATTTATATTGCATATTTATACCTTTTCAAAGTAATTACTTTGTGTACAAAACAAATAACGGCGTCATGATCATGGGAAAACCACCCAAGCGTCTGCTTGAATTGGGACCGAAACATTTTCCGCTTATCTCCGATGCATGCCGAACTACCTGGAACATGTCTCATCATGTTGTCCCTTTTCTACACTCATTAAATTGGTATTTGAGAAAGGCCAATCCTTTTCTTATTCTTTGTATTTTACTTATTACCTTTGACTTTTTAATGTCATGTTTTTTTTATCTACCTGTTATTACATATTACATGTGTTTTATTTTTCTCCATCTCTGTACTCTTTTACTTATTCCCAATAATTCTGACTAGAGGGGTGATTTTACACATTATGTATGTATATACTTCATATATGTACATAATTTTACATTTTTAAATTTACATCTTCTGAATTCTCATTGCACGTTCAACCGTGAAACTGTAAAAATCATTTTTGACTTTCCACAAAAATATTTTTTATCATAAAGAATAATTTGACTTTTGATATATTGTGAGTTTCTTCATTTATATTAAATGAAATTATTTTTCTGCCATTTTAAATTCTGTTTAACTTAATTGAATTTGTGTTTTTGGTGTATAGTGTTTGTGTTTTTGGTTTTATTCTTTTTTGCCTTTTGTGTGTGTTTGTGTGTGTATCAACATTATCATCATCGTCGTCATCATCATCATCATCATCGTCATCATTATTATCATCATAATCAAGATCATCATCATTATTATTATCATCATAATCATCATCTTCTGGAAGCAATTTAATAAGGTATGTAAAATATTTGGCATGTATACATGATAAGAGCAAACACATGGAATTTATTTTACCGTACTGTAGAGGATTTTGTAATATTTAGAAATCCTATTCTATTCGAACTATCCCTTAAAGTATAATAATTAAAAAACTAATCATGTTATTATTGTTACTTTTTCCGACCATCATCAACTTATGGAATATAAAATATATATTTCCGCATTTTAATTTATAAGTACAAACAGTTGAAACAGCCGTCTCTAGAAACTTATATATAACCGTTCTGTAGAGGATTTTGAAATATTTAAAAATTCTATTCTATTAGAACTATCCCTTAAAATAAGTAAAATCATTTTATTAAATAAATATAATATTATTGTTACTTTTTCGGACCATAAACTTATGGAATATAGAGTACAGTAAAAGCTCTTTATTCGCGGACAGACCGAGAATATGGAATGGTAATTTATATGGGATTATAGGGGATACGTTCCTAGGTGACAAAATAAAAAAATCAATTTAATTAAAGTTTTTGACCATATTGATTAATTATATTATCTTCAGGCTTAGGAAATGGTTTAAAGAATTTTGTATTTTTTTCTTGCTTGGCAGTTTGTAAAAGCTCCTTTAATTCAGAGACTCATATACAGCAGTGGCATTAGCAATTTGTCTCTTAAAAATATGACTTCGTTCCATTCACGGATCAATTTTCATAAAGAAATCACAAAGCTCATTTGCCATTCTTAAACCTTCACCAAGATTTTTCAAAACTTTAGGCACAGTTGTAATAAGGTCGATTATATTTTTTTATTAGTCCATTTGACGACGCGTTTACAAAGAATATTGGGTTGGACCTACCTATTGGAATCCTTTTTATTAATACATACATATGTATGTACCGATGTACCAATTAGATATGCGAATAAAGAAATCTTTAACCGCGAATATAGGAATTGGGTCGAATTTTTTTGAATCCGCGAATAGTGAAAACGTGAATGAAGGAAGTGCGAATAAGGAGCTTTTACTGTATATATTTCCGCATCTTAATATACATATATATGTACATATATATATAAATACATAATAATTACAAACAGTTGAAATAGCCGTCTCTGGAAAATTATATTATTACCGTTCTGTAGAGGATTTTGAAATATGTAGAAATCCTATTCTATTAGAACTATCCCTTAAAGTTATTAAAAACTAATAGTTTTATTCATTTATTAAATATATTTTATTATTATTACTTTGTCCGACCATCAACTTATAGATTATTAATTAATAATTAAGTATATATTTCCAAATTTAATTTATATACCTATACATATACATATATATATTTATTTTTTTTTTCGCAATTTATGTTTAAGTTATTCTATAATAATAATATTTTATTTCCTATACCTATTTAAAAACAATTTTCCTAATACAAATAAAATTTTGATTTCAGAGTTGATAATATCACACATTCGGATACATACGACCAACGTAAAAAGGAATATACTAAAAATATATATTTAATATATATACACACTTACATATATATACATATAATATTGACTAAAACTTGAACTGAATTAATTTATTATCAATTTCTATTTTATATTATTATATATATACATAATAATAATTATAAAAAGAAACAAACAAACAAAAAATGCCGTTCGTTAAAAGCTCAATTTCATGTGTAGCATCAGGGACAATCAGTCAGCAATCGGAAATTTTTTGTGAGGATTGGCGTAATAAGCAATGTATGGCTATTGCTGTTACGGCCATTGTTTATTCGGCTTTACTTAATGGTAGGGAGAATATTAATACGGAAAAAATTGACGAGATTTTGCGAAATGGGGATGCATATTATGCATATTGTAGGCCAGAGGGAAGGAATGAATATTTAACTTCTGAAGATTTGAGAGAAAATCTTCATTTATTGTCAGGAGAAGAAATTCGCATAGTAAAAACTCAACCAATTTTCACTGATGGGATGGGGGGGTGTTGTATTTCAAGAAAAAATAAAAGATTAGACATTGCTGTAAATAAACTTCAGGATAAGCTTTCGGAATTATTTTTAACCACTCGACATAATGATGGATATTTATTTACAGCTCATTTAAAGACGGTAGCATTTTGGGTCGAAAATGACATATATTATGTTTTCGACTCACATCCGGTCACAATTGATAAAAAATTAGATTCCATTGACGGAGTAGCTAGATATTTTAAATGTGATAGTGTTAGAGATTTAGCAATTTTACTATTAATTGACCATCCCCGTGATAATTCATATTATGAATTAATTAAAATTCAACCAATTTTTTCTAATTCTGTGTCTGTTGCTAATATTACTTTTCCTGCTTCTGCTGCTGCTGCTGCTGCTGCTGCTGCTGCTGCTGCTGCTGTTGCTACTGCTGGTGATCGTAATGATGACCATGCAGTTTCTATAGCAGGCAGCTGTTCCACTTCTTCTTCTTCATCTTCTAATACTTCAGTAATTAATCTACCTGAAGGTAAACGGCCTAGGGGAAGGCCAAAAAAACGTAGAAAATTGAATCCTGTTTCAGTGCAGCCTGGACCTCTTCCTCCTCCTCCACTACCTGTTGCTGGCCCTTCTTTTTCTATTCCAGTGCAGCCTGCACCTGCACCTGCACCTGCACCTCCACTACCCGCCGTTGCTGACCCCCCTTCTTCTTCTACCTCTTCTGCAATTGTTAGCTCACCCCCCCCTGTTCGTCCTCAGATTATCGAAAATATAGTATTTAGAGTACCTAGATTTACTTGCTTAGGTGATAGGTATGGTGTGGATTTAGATACAATCCGCCCTTATTGTTTAAAATCTCCCGGCTCTTTAATTTCTGTTAATACCTATAAATGTAATATTTGCCAAGCTCCGTATTTTCAAGAAGAGAAAACAAAAAAAACGTGGTGTTGCGGACGTGACGGGATTAATTTCATTCAAAAGCTACCACAATTAAATGCTAATTTTTATAAAAATAATACGTTTTTAAAACACGCGCGACAATATAATAATTTATTCGCATTTTCCGCTTCCAATATATCATCATCATCATCACAACAATATGGTCATGGTGGTCGTGGTCGTGATAATAGAACTTCCTTTGTTAAAATATTAGGTAAAGTTTATCACAGAATTTTTGACTTAAGCTATACGGGCAATAACAATATAACTTTATATTTTCAAGACCATACCGAACGGGAAAGATTGGCGCGAAATGAAAGATTAAATATAAATATTATGAATGACATTGAATTGTATTTGAATTCAGTAAATCCATTTATAGGATATTTTAGGCAATTAAACTCGCATACAGATGAGACGGCACATTTAGTTTTTGATGGTGTTAGACGTAGATCTTCTGGCGGTGATAGTGGTAGTGGTAGTGATAATGATCCAGGGTATAACGAAATAGCTGCTATCATTAGGACAGGAGTAGATTATGATCCAAGAAAGGTGGTAGTTTGGAAGTTAGGGAATGCTAGGCCTCATGCAATTAATTATTTAGATCAGGCGTACGAAGCTTTACAATATCCCGTATTATTTCCACATGGTACGGTAGGATGGCATATATATCTTAGAAATAGGAATGGTGGTAAAATTTCCCAATTACAGTATTATAGATTAAATTTACTTTCTGAGCCTAGATTTACACAGTTTAGACGTTTAGCGCAAGAGTATTTAGTAGATATGTGGTGTAGAACAGAAGAGGAAAGATTACAGTATTATAGAAATAATCAGAAAAGTGTATTACGTATAGCTACCCGTCAGGAAATTGATGAAACCATTGCCGGGGAGGGTGAGATTATGGCAGGAAAAGTATATTTGCCATCATCATTTACCCATGGCCCTCGGTATATGCAAAAAAATTATTATGATGCAATGGCGATAGTAAGTCGATTAGGACAACCTTCATATTTTTTAACAATTACATGTAATCCTCGCTGGCCAGAGATTACAAATTCTTTACATATCGGTGAATCATTTATGGATCGTCCAGATCTTTGTAATCGGGTTTTTGAATTAAAATATCGCCATTTATTACATTTGCTCTATTCGGGGAAGCTTTTTGGACATGTTGAGTATATTATACATGTTATTGAATTTCAAAAACGAGGTCTTCCACATGCCCATATGGCAATTCGTGTCCAAGGCGGAGGACCAATTTTTCCAGAACAAATTGATAAATTTGTTCGTGCAACAATTCCCTCAGAAGAGGAAGCTGGAGGGAGACTCCGAAAAGCTGTATTACAGCATATGTTGCATGGTCCTTGCGGAAATTCATATCCACATGCGCCTTGCATGAATAATAATACAAAACAATGTTCAAAATTTTTCCCCAAAAATTCGAATGAAATTACATATATTGACAATAACGGTTACATTTTATATAAAAGGCCATGCCATAATTCAATTAATGTGCGTATACCGAGAAGTAGAAATTTCCGTCAGGTAAATGATGGATGGGTAGTGCCGTACAATCCTGCCATTCTCCTCATTATGGACAGCCATTGCAATTTAGAAATTTCCACATCGACAAAAGTTATTAAATATATGATGAAATATATTCATAAGGGGCCAGATTATGCTCGAATAGCAGTTGTTGAAAATCCTTCTATTTCTACGACAACTACTACTTCTACTACTACTACTACGACTACTACTTCTACGACTGCTACTTCTACGACTACTACGACTAATACTGACATTAGGAACAGAGCAGTAAATGATGAAATCGAAGCATATGTTAATTCTCGATACATTTCTGCCACAGAAGCGGTATGGCGGCTATTAGGATATGATCTTGGTGGTCGAAGGCCAACCGTTATTGCACTTCCTGTGCACCTACCTAATAGGGAAACGATAATTTTTCGACCTGGGGAGGCACTTTCTGCTGCTGCTGCTGCTGAACGTAGCTCTTCAAAGCTTTTGCTTTATTTTGAAAGGCCCCAAGTTGAGGAATTGATTAATTTGACATATATTGACTTTTACGAACGTTTCCAGGTATTATCGACACGACCACATAATATTAACATACAAGTTTATCGGTATCAGAATAGGGAAAACTTATTTATTGTTCCGCGGCAAAGGGGTAGTTGTGTTGCCCGTTTATTTTGGATGTCTCCATCGTTAGGAGAAATTTTTTTTTTAAGACTACTATTAACACATTATCCGGGAAATGATTATCAATCATTACGCACAATAAACGGTCGAGTGTTAGGAACTTTCCAGGAAGCAGCTAAATTTAGAAGCTTATTAGATACAGAAGACGAATACTTTATAGCTATGAGAGAAGCAAGTATATTTAAAATGGGTAGTGGGCTTAGACAATTATTTATATCAATTATTATATTTGGTGCACCAGCTGCACTACTTTGGGACGAGTTCAAGGATAATCTAAGTGAGGATTTCCTTAGATTAAGACCGGAACGTAATCCTGAAAGCATTATATGGGCTTATAATAAAGCATTAGTCGTTATTGATAGGATGCTGCGCCGACATGGAAAAACTTTGCAAGATATGGGATTACCCGAGGTTGATGCTACACATAATACTGAAGTAGATAGAGAGCGCATTCAATGGGATAGAGAAAATTGTAGACAATTTTCTGACCATTGGATGCCTTTGCTTAATTCGGAACAATTAAATTTTGTTCAAACTATAATTCGTTTAGTTGAACAACCTGTAACGGTCAGGTCGTCGTCGGGAGTAAATAATAATCAAAAAACACATTTTTTTTTAGATGGTCCAGCAGGTACTGGAAAAACATTAGTTTTAAATTGTATTACAAACCATTTGCGATCAAATGGTCATATTGTATTATGTACAGCATCAACGGGGCTTGCAAGTTTAAATTATGAGGGAGGGACTACCGCGCATAGCATGTTTAGGTTGCCACTTGATCCAAATACGTTAGGATCTGGCAATATTAGTTGGAATAGTCAGAGGGCCCAATTATTAAGAGAAGCTAATTGTATTATATGGGATGAATGCACAATGGCAAATAAGGGAATAGTTAATATATTTAATAATTCATTGCGGGATCTTTGCCAAAATCAGAAACCTTTTGGAGGAAAAATTATTATTTTTGCTGGTGACTTTCGGCAAATAGCACCAATTATAGAATATGGTAGTAAAGATGATATAATTAGGGTTTCATTAAAATTTTCACCTTTATGGGAAGGAATAAGAACTTATAGACTTATTGAACCACAAAGGACTAGAGATAGGGAATTTCAACGATTTTTATTATCAATTGGGGAGGGAACAATTAATGAAACAACATTAGATAATGTTAGATTAGTTTCTTTAACTGGAATTAATAACGTCAACTCTATTGAAGAATTAATTAACTATGTGTATCCAGATGATGTGCTTTTAAGACCTGAAGATTGTGTATCAAGGGCAATATTATCACCTACAAATGCAGCAATTAATATTGTTAATAAAATTATTTTGAATAGGCTGCCCGGGGACATTAAGCATTTGCTTAGCGCCGATTCATTTCTTTCTGTGGATGGCGTCACCGATAATAGTTCCGTTTTGGGACCGGAAATTCTTTACGGAATTTCCGATAAGGGTGTCCCCGATCATGATTTGTGTTTAAAAGTCGGTTCCGTATGTATATTAATTCGGAATCTGAGCTTTGAGCACCGGTTAGTTAATGGAACTAAATTGATAATTAGATTAATTTCCCAGTTTCTCTTGGAGGCATCTGTTCCCGGTAGTTCGGAGATCGTCTCGATACCGAGAATAACCTTCAAATTCTCGACGGGGCGATCGGGGATCCAGATGCAGCGACGACAATTTCCAGTTAAATTAGCTTACGCTTTAACCATTAATAAAAGTCAGGGTCAGACTTTAGATTGTGTAGGTTTAGATTTGAGAAATAATGTTTTTGCTCATGGGCAACTTTATGTTGCATTAGGTAGGGTTAGATCATCAGACAATTTAAGGGTTTTAGTTTCAGACATTACTAATACTGTTATTTCAGGTGTAGCGCATACTAAAAATGTAGTTTATAGGGAACTTTTATAATTTTTCTTCTTTTTTTGTTGTTGTTGTTGTATATTAGGTTTTAGCTACTATTTTTAATTAATAATTAGAGAACTACATTATAGAACAGAAAAATATTGTTAGCTCCTCCAATGGTGTTTATTATTATTATTTGTACAATAAATATTAAGGAAAATGTTAGGATTTACATAATTTTTGGGTGGTATATAGAATACAGTACTGGAAAGTATTAGATGTTCTTATTTATTTATTTCCACACACACACACACACACATATTATGACTTTTACATCGAAAGGATTTTGAACAATTTTTTTTATATTTTTCCTTTTTTTTTCAATAATATTTATAATTACATTTCTCATGTCATATCTCATGGCTGTCCATTCGCGTTTGTTATGATTGAATTAGGTATTCGTATTTCGGGTATTCATATTAGGTAGTGGGTTTTGACTGGCTCAGGAAGCGTATGTTATTAGGTTTGTTAGGTTCATCTTTTTCTGATCTGCGCGGGCAATTTGTTATTTTTTATAATTATCCAATTGTATATATATAATAAATATATTTTTAAATTGTAAATAAATTATTTTTATTAACTAAATTGTAAATAATATACATATTATACATATTTATTTGTAGATTTTGAATTTGTTGTACATATGTACCTATAAATAAATGTCGAGGATTAGGGCTACTTTGGCGAAACCTCCTTAAAAAAAGCGAGTGGGTCTGATTACCTCCTTGGTCACTTGGAAACATCAGAAATATATCTATTATGCATGTTTTTTTGGTATGTATGTATGTATGGATATGTATGTTTTAATATTTATTCTATACATATGTATATGTACATGTACTAACTTTGTTATCATTATTATTATTATTATTATTATTATTACTACTATTAATAATCATCATATTATAATCATATCATTTCATTTCATATTTATTTTTTACGTCTTACTTTCCCTTCTTCGTTGTTTTCTTTTTCTTTTTTTCTCTTTTCTTTTCTTTTTTTTATTATATAATAATTACATTTTATTATTACATTCATTCATTCATTCATTCATACATTCATTCATTCTATAATGTAATGATTGTGTTTTTAAGTGGCGAATCTTTCTTTCTTTCTTTCTTTCTTTCGTTCTTTCTTTCTTTCTTTCTTTCTTTCTTTTTTCTACTACTAGGTTTTTTCTACTACTTGGTTTTTTTTTAGAACCTTTGATACTAGAGACTATTTGCCCCACTACAGTATCCGCAGTCCGGCTTCAGCCGGACAAACAATGGACTACTAGTCTAAAAAAAGCGGTATATATAAAGCTAAGCAGCCTTTTTCCCTTAATCGTACATTCTTCCTACACTACTTCACCAATTTTCTTCATTTTTTTTTTCATCCCTTCTTTGGGGGGAGGACTATTCCTACTCTTCATTATTTGGCTCTTCTTCTTCTCAGTTTTTTTTTATCGATTTTTTTCCCTTTTTCCACCACAAAAATTTACTCCCAAATTTTCAACTTTCACCATCGTTTTCTCTTTTGTGAGTACTCTTACCCCTTCAATTGTATTTTTCCTCGATTTACTGTTATGTTCTTTAAATATTTTGACTTTACATTTTTTTCCCATTTTCATACAATTTTATTTTTTTTTTTCACTTTTTATCCGGCCAGTTAGGGCATTTTCTCAAATTTTCAAATCTACTTTCTGGCAAAACTACTACACCTACAATCTTCATTCGTATCTCAAATGATAGCTATTAACACATACTTTTAAACAAAATTATACACACTTTCACATTTCTTTTACTTTCTTCTCAAAAAATCGCCCAATTTTCACACTAATTTTATCATCACACCATTTTCATATTATATACTTCTTATGTACTTACGATTTTTTTCATATTTTTCCTATATACCCACACATCTTTTATGTACACTACCATTTTAAACATTTCAATTTTATTTAATTCTACTATATTTATTTCACTTTATGTAAGTGCTGTTTTTCCATTTTTTTACCATTTATCTACAAATAAATCACCTTATCCAAAAGCTTTTGGCAATACGGATATTTTTTACAAATACTCCCATCAACCCTCTAAACAATTATCACATTTTCAAGAAAATTAAGAATGGAACTTTTTTTTAAAAACATTTTTATCAAAAAAATTTCATCGTCAATTACCAATTTTCACATTTCAAATTTGTCTATCTTTGAACTGTTCGAACTTTTGCGAATGATTCTTTCTATTTTAATTGCTCTTCTTCCTTAGCTATCGATTGGTGAAAAAATTATTCCAATTCATGTATAAACTTCTCCGCCACAGCCGTTTCAATTTTTTCGGAACCCACCCAAAAAACGATCTTTTCGCGATTTCACCAACGTTCACCAACAGGCAACTTTTTGCGATAGTGATTATTCTTCCTGCTACAGAGACACACCTCCGAGGGGTGCCACCCCCCTCCCCTCCCCCACTAAAAAAACACGTTTTCACCAACAACTCCCACATTTCACACTTTTCACCAACCGTGCGTTCACCAATGCACTCTACGCTCCCTCCCCTTTTCAACGATACCCATAACATGCCACTACCATCACTACATCCAAACTTAGCAATTTCGCTTTTTTTTTGTTCGAAAATTATTAAAGTTACTAATAGTACATTTTTGAAAATGCCAATCGATGCTATATCCATACTTAGTAAGGCTAACATATATATATAAATATATATATTAAATTTTCATTAAAATCCTCTACGACCAACGGTTTCCGAGATATTAGCATTTTTAACAAAATTCATTTTTCCACCCATTATTTAAAGTTAGTAATATTACATTTTTGAAAATGCTAATCGATGCTATATCCATACTTAGTTGGGCTAACATATATATATTATATATATGTTAAATTTTCATTAAAATCGTCTACGACCAACGGTTTCCGAGATATTACCATTTTTAACAAAATTCCATTTACCACCCACCCACCCACCCACCCATGCAGAAATTCACCTTTTCTCATTTCTCAAGAATTTTTTCGCAAAAATTTTTCCCATATTCATTATTGCTATAGCTTGGGCGATTTTTCTATGTTATTATTAAATTTTTATTCCTTCATTTCACCCCCCCTCACCCTTGCACCCCCTCTCCCGCACATCCTACTGGGCTACGAATGATATCATTTAATCAAGCAAACATTATTATCAAATTCTTCATACATTACTTTCTTCTATTCCCTACACTTTTCCCATTAAAAATAATTCAATTTTTTCAATTAAATCCCACCAACCTGCGGCAATTTTCGCAACCATCCAACATTTTCTCACTTTGAACACCCACAGTTTCTACATTTATCAATATATTCATTTCAAATTTCGCACACATCTTCTCTAACATGTTGGCTATTAATATTTGCTCTTCTTTTTTCACTAAGCCTCTCCAGTTTTTTGCAAAAAAATTATTACTAAAACTCAAACTTTTTTAACATTTTCTCATTTTACTCAAAAACTATTATTCACTAAATTTTCTTTTTAACACCTAACTTAAGTACTCTCCCAGGCGCTTCTTTTAAGCCCACCCACATTACGCTACGATCTACAATGACCGAGATATTTCACTTTATATCTTCAATCACGGCGAAATCAAGGCTACCCCCCATGGATTTTTTTCGATGAAAAAATTTTTTTTCGATTTTCTTAATTTTTTTTGCATTTTCGTTTTCATCATTTCTAACAATAATTTTCTGTGTATTTGGAAAAAAAAAATAAAATTTTTTCACACCCCCCCCTCCTATAAATCCCCTCCCCCATATTCCCCAGCGGGGTGCGGATGGTCTCATGTAATCAGGGATCCATTTACAAATCCAACCCCAAAATATCATTCACCAATTCTTAATACTTTTTCCACAATAAATCAATCAATTTGTCCAATCCACCACCTCCATATGCCTCAGCGCGCTGCATATACTCCCATTCTAAACAATTCCTCCATATATCACTTTCACATATTCCCAATAATTTCCCCCATTATAAATCAATTAATTTATGCCAATATATTTTCACCTTTCCTTCAAATTAACCCCTTTCCCCAAGCCACACTCGGCACACTCGGCCTGTACAGTGCATTCATACCCATGAAAATAACACATTCCTAGCAGATACACATCAAATTTCAAAGCAACCAAATCGAATGACCTGTGTAGTGCAGTAGACTAAGCGGATGGGATAAAGAACAATGGGAACGGAGGTTCAATCCCACCCACCAACGGAGAAATTTACTTTTTTCCTTTTTCAACATATTTTTCACCCCTTAAAATTAATTTTTTGCAAAAACTTTTTTCACTTTCATTATTGTTATAGATAGGGCTATTTTTCTATTATATTATTAATTTTTGGTTCCCTCATTTCACCCCCCCTCACCATGGCACCCCCTCTCCCACACATCCTACTCGGCTACGAATGATATCATTTAATCAAGCAAACATTATTATCAAATTCTACATACATTACTTTCTTCTATTCCCTACACTTTTCCCATTAAAAATAATCCAATTTTTTCGATTAAATCCCACCAACCTGCGGCAATTTTCGCAACCATCCAACATTTTCTCACTTTGAACACCCACAGTTTCTACATTTATCAATATTTTCATTTCAAATTTCGCACAAATCTTCTCTAACATGTTCGCTATTCATATTTGCTCTTCTTTTTTCACTAACCCTCTCCAGTTTTTTGCAAAAAAATTATTACTAAAACTCAAACTTTTTTAACATTTTCTCATTTTACTCAAAAACTTTTATTCACTAAATTTTCTTTTTAACATCTAATTTAAGTACTCTCCAAGGCGCTTCTTTTAAGCCCACCCACATTACGCTACGATCTACAATTACCGAGATATTTCACTTTTTATCTTCAATCACGGCGAAATCAAGGCTACCCCCCATGGATTTTTTTCGATGAAAAAATTTTTTTTCGATTTTCTTAATTTTTTTTGCATTTTCGTTTTCATCATTTCTAACAATAATTTTCTGTGTATTTGGAAAAAAAAAATTAAATTTTTTCACACCCCCCCCTCCTATAAATCCCCTCCCCCATATTCCCCAGCGGGGTGCGGATGGTCTCATGTAATCAGGCATCCATTTATAAAATAAATTCCAAAATATCTTTCACCAATTCCCAACACTTTTTCCACAATAAATAAATTATTTCTTTATTTTCCGTGTCATGGATCGGAGGTTCGAAACCAGGTCTGGGCAACAATGTCACCTTTTTAATTATTCACACTTTTTTCTTCGAATTTATTTTCCCACATTCGTTTTTCTAATTTCAATGGCTTTTTGTTTATGCTATTGTACGTATCTTTTTATAACCTCTCCCCACTGCACCATATCTTACAAAAATTCAAATAGTCTCACACAACTTTCTAATGTATCATTCTTTCATTTATTCCTAATATCCTTTTTTATTACTATAAATAAATCAATTGTTGGACTTTTGTTTTCATCGAATTTATTATATTTTTGTATCCTCGAACCACGTGTTTTCCTTCATTTTCTTCTTAGGTAATTTTCAATATTTTTTCCCTCCCAAAAGATTCTATATAATTTGACCTTCTTTTGAATATATTTCACTCATGAAATAATTTTCTGTTAAACAGAATTTATCCCCGCCGCAACTTTTAAATGGATAACCTAAAACTTACGTATAACTTAATATCAAAAAATATATATGCATACATATCTATCTACCTATAGACAGGTACACATGTTAGGCGAAATCAAGGTAAATAATTGGAACACGTGGGAGGAGCTGAGGGGTGGTGACATTCCAATACACCTCGGTCGCGTTTTTCTGACAAACACACACACACACACACACAGCCACACACAGTGCATGCACCTCTGAATGTTTTTTCGCCTCACCTTGCCTTACGTCGTCTGTTTATTTATATTGCATATTTATACCTTTTCAAAGTAATTACTTTGTGTACAAAACAAATAACGGCGTCATGATCATGGGAAAACCACCCAAGCGTCTGCTTGAATTGGGACCGAAACATTTTCCGCTTATCTCCGATGCATGCCGAACTACCTGGAACATGTCTCATCATGTTGTCCCTTTTCTACACTCATTAAATTGGTATTTGAGAAAGGCCAATCCTTTTCTTATTCTTTGTATTTTACTTATTACCTTTGACTTTTTAATGTCATGTTTTTTTTATCTACCTGTTATTACATATTACATGTGTTTTATTTTTCTCCATCTCTGTACTCTTTTACTTATTCCCAATAATTCTGACTAGAGGGGTGATTTTACACATTATGTATGTATATACTTCATATATGTACATAATTTTACATTTTTAAATTTACATCTTCTGAATTCTCATTGCACGTTCAACCGTGAAACTGTAAAAATCATTTTTGACTTTCCACAAAAATATTTTTTATCATAAAGAATAATTTGACCTTTGATATATTGTGAGTTTCTTCATTTATATTAAATGAAATTATTTTTCTGCCATTTTAAATTCTGTTTAACTTAATTGAATTTGTGTTTTTGGTGTATAGTGTTTGTGTTTTTGGTTTTATTCTTTTTTGCCTTTTGTGTGTGTTTGTGTGTGTATCAACATTATCATCATCGTCGTCATCATCATCATCATCATCGTCATCATTATTATCATCATAATCAAGATCATCATCATTATTATTATCATCATAATCATCATCTTCTGGAAGCAATTTAATAAGGTATGTAAAATATTTGGCATGTATACATGATAAGAGCAAACACATGGAATTTATTTTACCGTACTGTAGAGGATTTTGTAATATTTAGAAATCCTATTCTATTCGAACTATCCCTTAAAGTATAATAATTAAAAAACTAATCATGTTATTATTGTTACTTTTTCCGACCATCATCAACTTATGGAATATAAAATATATATTTCCGCATTTTAATTTATAAGTACAAACAGTTGAAACAGCCGTCTCTAGAAACTTATATATAACCGTTCTGTAGAGGATTTTGAAATATTTAAAAATTCTATTCTATTAGAACTATCCCTTAAAATAAGTAAAATCATTTTATTAAATAAATATAATATTATTGTTACTTTTTCGGACCATAAACTTATGGAATATAGAGTACAGTAAAAGCTCTTTATTCGCGGACAGACCGAGAATATGGAATGGTAATTTATATGGGATTATAGGGGATACGTTCCTAGGTGACAAAATAAAAAAATCAATTTAATTAAAGTTTTTGACCATATTGATTAATTATATTATCTTCAGGCTTAGGAAATGGTTTAAAGAATTTTGTATTTTTTTCTTGCTTGGCAGTTTGTAAAAGCTCCTTTAATTCAGAGACTCATATACAGCAGTGGCATTAGCAATTTGTCTCTTAAAAATATGACTTCGTTCCATTCACGGATCAATTTTCATAAAGAAATCACAAAGCTCATTTGCCATTCTTAAACCTTCACCAAGATTTTTCAAAACTTTAGGCACAGTTGTAATAAGGTCGATTATATTTTTTTATTAGTCCATTTGACGACGCGTTTACAAAGAATATTGGGTTGGACCTACCTATTGGAATCCTTTTTATTAATACATACATATGTATGTACCGATGTACCAATTAGATATGCGAATAAAGAAATCTTTAACCGCGAATATAGGAATTGGGTCGAATTTTTTTGAATCCGCGAATAGTGAAAACGTGAATGAAGGAAGTGCGAATAAGGAGCTTTTACTGTATATATTTCCGCATCTTAATATACATATATATGTACATATATATATAAATACATAATAATTACAAACAGTTGAAATAGCCGTCTCTGGAAAATTATATTATTACCGTTCTGTAGAGGATTTTGAAATATGTAGAAATCCTATTCTATTAGAACTATCCCTTAAAGTTATTAAAAACTAATAGTTTTATTCATTTATTAAATATATTTTATTATTATTACTTTGTCCGACCATCAACTTATAGATTATTAATTAATAATTAAGTATATATTTCCAAATTTAATTTATATACCTATACATATACATATATATATTTATTTTTTTTTTCGCAATTTATGTTTAAGTTATTCTATAATAATAATATTTTATTTCCTATACCTATTTAAAAACAATTTTCCTAATACAAATAAAATTTTGATTTCAGAGTTGATAATATCACACATTCGGATACATACGACCAACGTAAAAAGGAATATACTAAAAATATATATTTAATATATATACACACTTACATATATATACATATAATATTGACTAAAACTTGAACTGAATTAATTTATTATCAATTTCTATTTTATATTATTATATATATACATAATAATAATTATAAAAAGAAACAAACAAACAAAAAATGCCGTTCGTTAAAAGCTCAATTTCATGTGTAGCATCAGGGACAATCAGTCAGCAATCGGAAATTTTTTGTGAGGATTGGCGTAATAAGCAATGTATGGCTATTGCTGTTACGGCCATTGTTTATTCGGCTTTACTTAATGGTAGGGAGAATATTAATACGGAAAAAATTGACGAGATTTTGCGAAATGGGGATGCATATTATGCATATTGTAGGCCAGAGGGAAGGAATGAATATTTAACTTCTGAAGATTTGAGAGAAAATCTTCATTTATTGTCAGGAGAAGAAATTCGCATAGTAAAAACTCAACCAATTTTCACTGATGGGATGGGGGGGTGTTGTATTTCAAGAAAAAATAAAAGATTAGACATTGCTGTAAATAAACTTCAGGATAAGCTTTCGGAATTATTTTTAACCACTCGACATAATGATGGATATTTATTTACAGCTCATTTAAAGACGGTAGCATTTTGGGTCGAAAATGACATATATTATGTTTTCGACTCACATCCGGTCACAATTGATAAAAAATTAGATTCCATTGACGGAGTAGCTAGATATTTTAAATGTGATAGTGTTAGAGATTTAGCAATTTTACTATTAATTGACCATCCCCGTGATAATTCATATTATGAATTAATTAAAATTCAACCAATTTTTTCTAATTCTGTGTCTGTTGCTAATATTACTTTTCCTGCTTCTGCTGCTGCTGCTGCTGCTGCTGCTGCTGCTGCTGCTGTTGCTACTGCTGGTGATCGTAATGATGACCATGCAGTTTCTATAGCAGGCAGCTGTTCCACTTCTTCTTCTTCATCTTCTAATACTTCAGTAATTAATCTACCTGAAGGTAAACGGCCTAGGGGAAGGCCAAAAAAACGTAGAAAATTGAATCCTGTTTCAGTGCAGCCTGGACCTCTTCCTCCTCCTCCACTACCTGTTGCTGGCCCTTCTTTTTCTATTCCAGTGCAGCCTGCACCTGCACCTGCACCTGCACCTCCACTACCCGCCGTTGCTGACCCCCCTTCTTCTTCTACCTCTTCTGCAATTGTTAGCTCACCCCCCCCTGTTCGTCCTCAGATTATCGAAAATATAGTATTTAGAGTACCTAGATTTACTTGCTTAGGTGATAGGTATGGTGTGGATTTAGATACAATCCGCCCTTATTGTTTAAAATCTCCCGGCTCTTTAATTTCTGTTAATACCTATAAATGTAATATTTGCCAAGCTCCGTATTTTCAAGAAGAGAAAACAAAAAAAACGTGGTGTTGCGGACGTGACGGGATTAATTTCATTCAAAAGCTACCACAATTAAATGCTAATTTTTATAAAAATAATACGTTTTTAAAACACGCGCGACAATATAATAATTTATTCGCATTTTCCGCTTCCAATATATCATCATCATCATCACAACAATATGGTCATGGTGGTCGTGGTCGTGATAATAGAACTTCCTTTGTTAAAATATTAGGTAAAGTTTATCACAGAATTTTTGACTTAAGCTATACGGGCAATAACAATATAACTTTATATTTTCAAGACCATACCGAACGGGAAAGATTGGCGCGAAATGAAAGATTAAATATAAATATTATGAATGACATTGAATTGTATTTGAATTCAGTAAATCCATTTATAGGATATTTTAGGCAATTAAACTCGCATACAGATGAGACGGCACATTTAGTTTTTGATGGTGTTAGACGTAGATCTTCTGGCGGTGATAGTGGTAGTGGTAGTGATAATGATCCAGGGTATAACGAAATAGCTGCTATCATTAGGACAGGAGTAGATTATGATCCAAGAAAGGTGGTAGTTTGGAAGTTAGGGAATGCTAGGCCTCATGCAATTAATTATTTAGATCAGGCGTACGAAGCTTTACAATATCCCGTATTATTTCCACATGGTACGGTAGGATGGCATATATATCTTAGAAATAGGAATGGTGGTAAAATTTCCCAATTACAGTATTATAGATTAAATTTACTTTCTGAGCCTAGATTTACACAGTTTAGACGTTTAGCGCAAGAGTATTTAGTAGATATGTGGTGTAGAACAGAAGAGGAAAGATTACAGTATTATAGAAATAATCAGAAAAGTGTATTACGTATAGCTACCCGTCAGGAAATTGATGAAACCATTGCCGGGGAGGGTGAGATTATGGCAGGAAAAGTATATTTGCCATCATCATTTACCCATGGCCCTCGGTATATGCAAAAAAATTATTATGATGCAATGGCGATAGTAAGTCGATTAGGACAACCTTCATATTTTTTAACAATTACATGTAATCCTCGCTGGCCAGAGATTACAAATTCTTTACATATCGGTGAATCATTTATGGATCGTCCAGATCTTTGTAATCGGGTTTTTGAATTAAAATATCGCCATTTATTACATTTGCTCTATTCGGGGAAGCTTTTTGGACATGTTGAGTATATTATACATGTTATTGAATTTCAAAAACGAGGTCTTCCACATGCCCATATGGCAATTCGTGTCCAAGGCGGAGGACCAATTTTTCCAGAACAAATTGATAAATTTGTTCGTGCAACAATTCCCTCAGAAGAGGAAGCTGGAGGGAGACTCCGAAAAGCTGTATTACAGCATATGTTGCATGGTCCTTGCGGAAATTCATATCCACATGCGCCTTGCATGAATAATAATACAAAACAATGTTCAAAATTTTTCCCCAAAAATTCGAATGAAATTACATATATTGACAATAACGGTTACATTTTATATAAAAGGCCATGCCATAATTCAATTAATGTGCGTATACCGAGAAGTAGAAATTTCCGTCAGGTAAATGATGGATGGGTAGTGCCGTACAATCCTGCCATTCTCCTCATTATGGACAGCCATTGCAATTTAGAAATTTCCACATCGACAAAAGTTATTAAATATATGATGAAATATATTCATAAGGGGCCAGATTATTCTCGAATAGCAGTTGTTGAAAATCCTTCTATTTCTACGACAACTACTACTTCTACTACTACTACTACGACTACTACTTCTACGACTGCTACTTCTACGACTACTACGACTAATACTGACATTAGGAACAGAGCAGTAAATGATGAAATCGAAGCATATGTTAATTCTCGATACATTTCTGCCACAGAAGCGGTATGGCGGCTATTAGGATATGATCTTGGTGGTCGAAGGCCAACCGTTATTGCACTTCCTGTGCACCTACCTAATAGGGAAACGATAATTTTTCGACCTGGGGAGGCACTTTCTGCTGCTGCTGCTGCTGAACGTAGCTCTTCAAAGCTTTTGCTTTATTTTGAAAGGCCCCAAGTTGAGGAATTGATTAATTTGACATATATTGACTTTTACGAACGTTTCCAGGTATTATCGACACGACCACATAATATTAACATACAAGTTTATCGGTATCAGAATAGGGAAAACTTATTTATTGTTCCGCGGCAAAGGGGTAGTTGTGTTGCCCGTTTATTTTGGATGTCTCCATCGTTAGGAGAAATTTTTTTTTTAAGACTACTATTAACACATTATCCGGGAAATGATTATCAATCATTACGCACAATAAACGGTCGAGTGTTAGGAACTTTCCAGGAAGCAGCTAAATTTAGAGGCTTATTAGATACAGAAGACGAATACTTTATAGCTATGAGAGAAGCAAGTATATTTAAAATGGGTAGTGGGCTTAGACAATTATTTATATCAATTATTATATTTGGTGCACCAGCTGCACTACTTTGGGACGAGTTCAAGGATAATCTAAGTGAGGATTTCCTTAGATTAAGACCGGAACGTAATCCTGAAAGCATTATATGGGCTTATAATAAAGCATTAGTCGTTATTGATAGGATGCTGCGCCGACATGGAAAAACTTTGCAAGATATGGGATTACCCGAGGTTGATGCTACACATAATACTGAAGTAGATAGAGAGCGCATTCAATGGGATAGAGAAAATTGTAGACAATTTTCTGACCATTGGATGCCTTTGCTTAATTCGGAACAATTAAATTTTGTTCAAACTATAATTCGTTTAGTTGAACAACCTGTAACGGTCAGGTCGTCGTCGGGAGTAAATAATAATCAAAAAACACATTTTTTTTTAGATGGTCCAGCAGGTACTGGAAAAACATTAGTTTTAAATTGTATTACAAACCATTTGCGATCAAATGGTCATATTGTATTATGTACAGCATCAACGGGGCTTGCAAGTTTAAATTATGAGGGAGGGACTACCGCGCATAGCATGTTTAGGTTGCCACTTGATCCAAATACGTTAGGATCTGGCAATATTAGTTGGAATAGTCAGAGGGCCCAATTATTAAGAGAAGCTAATTGTATTATATGGGATGAATGCACAATGGCAAATAAGGGAATAGTTAATATATTTAATAATTCATTGCGGGATCTTTGCCAAAATCAGAAACCTTTTGGAGGAAAAATTATTATTTTTGCTGGTGACTTTCGGCAAATAGCACCAATTATAGAATATGGTAGTAAAGATGATATAATTAGGGTTTCATTAAAATTTTCACCTTTATGGGAAGGAATAAGAACTTATAGACTTATTGAACCACAAAGGACTAGAGATAGGGAATTTCAACGATTTTTATTATCAATTGGGGAGGGAACAATTAATGAAACAACATTAGATAATGTTAGATTAGTTTCTTTAACTGGAATTAATAACGTCAACTCTATTGAAGAATTAATTAACTATGTGTATCCAGATGATGTGCTTTTAAGACCTGAAGATTGTGTATCAAGGGCAATATTATCACCTACAAATGCAGCAATTAATATTGTTAATAAAATTATTTTGAATAGGCTGCCCGGGGACATTAAGCATTTGCTTAGCGCCGATTCATTTCTTTCTGTGGATGGCGTCACCGATAATAGTTCCGTTTTGGGACCGGAAATTCTTTACGGAATTTCCGATAAGGGTGTCCCCGATCATGATTTGTGTTTAAAAGTCGGTTCCGTATGTATATTAATTCGGAATCTGAGCTTTGAGCACCGGTTAGTTAATGGAACTAAATTGATAATTAGATCAATTTCCCAGTTTCTCTTGGAGGCATCTGTTCCCGGTAGTTCGGAGATCGTCTCGATACCGAGAATAACCTTCAAATTCTCGACGGGGCGATCGGGGATCCAGATGCAGCGACGACAATTTCCAGTTAAATTAGCTTACGCTTTAACCATTAATAAAAGTCAGGGTCAGACTTTAGATTGTGTAGGTTTAGATTTGAGAAATAATGTTTTTGCTCATGGGCAACTTTATGTTGCATTAGGTAGGGTTAGATCATCAGACAATTTAAGGGTTTTAGTTTCAGACATTACTAATACTGTTATTTCAGGTGTAGCGCATACTAAAAATGTAGTTTATAGGGAACTTTTATAATTTTTCTTCTTTTTTTGTTGTTGTTGTTGTATATTAGGTTTTAGCTACTATTTTTAATTAATAATTAGAGAACTACATTATAGAACAGAAAAATATTGTTAGCTCCTCCAATGGTGTTTATTATTATTATTTGTACAATAAATATTAAGGAAAATGTTAGGATTTACATAATTTTTGGGTGGTATATAGAATACAGTACTGGAAAGTATTAGATGTTCTTATTTATTTATTTCCACACACACACACACACACATATTATGACTTTTACATCGAAAGGATTTTGAACAATTTTTTTTATATTTTTCCTTTTTTTTTCAATAATATTTATAATTACATTTCTCATGTCATATCTCATGGCTGTCCATTCGCGTTTGTTATGATTGAATTAGGTATTCGTATTTCGGGTATTCATATTAGGTAGTGGGTTTTGACTGGCTCAGGAAGCGTATGTTATTAGGTTTGTTAGGTTCATCTTTTTCTGATCTGCGCGGGCAATTTGTTATTTTTTATAATTATCCAATTGTATATATATAATAAATATATTTTTAAATTGTAAATAAATTATTTTTATTAACTAAATTGTAAATAATATACATATTATACATATTTATTTGTAGATTTTGAATTTGTTGTACATATGTACCTATAAATAAATGTCGAGGATTAGGGCTACTTTGGCGAAACCTCCTTAAAAAAAGCGAGTGGGTCTGATTACCTCCTTGGTCACTTGGAAACATCAGAAATATATCTATTATGCATGTTTTTTTGGTATGTATGTATGTATGGATATGTATGTTTTAATATTTATTCTATACATATGTATATGTACATGTACTAACTTTGTTATCATTATTATTATTATTATTATTATTATTACTACTATTAATAATCATCATATTATAATCATATCATTTCATTTCATATTTATTTTTTACGTCTTACTTTCCCTTCTTCGTTGTTTTCTTTTTCTTTTTTTCTCTTTTCTTTTCTTTTTTTTATTATATAATAATTACATTTTATTATTACATTCATTCATTCATTCATTCATACATTCATTCATTCTATAATGTAATGATTGTGTTTTTAAGTGGCGAATCTTTCTTTCTTTCTTTCTTTCTTTCGTTCTTTCTTTCTTTCTTTCTTTCTTTCTTTTTTCTACTACTAGGTTTTTTCTACTACTTGGTTTTTTTTTAGAACCTTTGATACTAGAGACTATTTGCCCCACTACAGTATCCGCAGTCCGGCTTCAGCCGGACAAACAATGGACTACTAGTCTAAAAAAAGCGGTATATATAAAGCTAAGCAGCCTTTTTCCCTTAATCGTACATTCTTCCTACACTACTTCACCAATTTTCTTCATTTTTTTTTTCATCCCTTCTTTGGGGGGAGGACTATTCCTACTCTTCATTATTTGGCTCTTCTTCTTCTCAGTTTTTTTTTATCGATTTTTTTCCCTTTTTCCACCACAAAAATTTACTCCCAAATTTTCAACTTTCACCATCGTTTTCTCTTTTGTGAGTACTCTTACCCCTTCAATTGTATTTTTCCTCGATTTACTGTTATGTTCTTTAAATATTTTGACTTTACATTTTTTTCCCATTTTCATACAATTTTATTTTTTTTTTTCACTTTTTATCCGGCCAGTTAGGGCATTTTCTCAAATTTTCAAATCTACTTTCTGGCAAAACTACTACACCTACAATCTTCATTCGTATCTCAAATGATAGCTATTAACACATACTTTTAAACAAAATTATACACACTTTCACATTTCTTTTACTTTCTTCTCAAAAAATCGCCCAATTTTCACACTAATTTTATCATCACACCATTTTCATATTATATACTTCTTATGTACTTACGATTTTTTTCATATTTTTCCTATATACCCACACATCTTTTATGTACACTACCATTTTAAACATTTCAATTTTATTTAATTCTACTATATTTATTTCACTTTATGTAAGTGCTGTTTTTCCATTTTTTTACCATTTATCTACAAATAAATCACCTTATCCAAAAGCTTTTGGCAATACGGATATTTTTTACAAATACTCCCATCAACCCTCTAAACAATTATCACATTTTCAAGAAAATTAAGAATGGAACTTTTTTTTAAAAACATTTTTATCAAAAAAATTTCATCGTCAATTACCAATTTTCACATTTCAAATTTGTCTATCTTTGAACTGTTCGAACTTTTGCGAATGATTCTTTCTATTTTAATTGCTCTTCTTCCTTAGCTATCGATTGGTGAAAAAATTATTCCAATTCATGTATAAACTTCTCCGCCACAGCCGTTTCAATTTTTTCGGAACCCACCCAAAAAACGATCTTTTCGCGATTTCACCAACGTTCACCAACAGGCAACTTTTTGCGATAGTGATTATTCTTCCTGCTACAGAGACACACCTCCGAGGGGTGCCACCCCCCTCCCCTCCCCCACTAAAAAAACACGTTTTCACCAACAACTCCCACATTTCACACTTTTCACCAACCGTGCGTTCACCAATGCACTCTACGCTCCCTCCCCTTTTCAACGATACCCATAACATGCCACTACCATCACTACATCCAAACTTAGCAATTTCGCTTTTTTTTTGTTCGAAAATTATTAAAGTTACTAATAGTACATTTTTGAAAATGCCAATCGATGCTATATCCATACTTAGTAAGGCTAACATATATATATAAATATATATATTAAATTTTCATTAAAATCCTCTACGACCAACGGTTTCCGAGATATTAGCATTTTTAACAAAATTCATTTTTCCACCCATTATTTAAAGTTAGTAATATTACATTTTTGAAAATGCTAATCGATGCTATATCCATACTTAGTTGGGCTAACATATATATATTATATATATGTTAAATTTTCATTAAAATCGTCTACGACCAACGGTTTCCGAGATATTACCATTTTTAACAAAATTCCATTTACCACCCACCCACCCACCCACCCATGCAGAAATTCACCTTTTCTCATTTCTCAAGAATTTTTTCGCAAAAATTTTTCCCATATTCATTATTGCTATAGCTTGGGCGATTTTTCTATGTTATTATTAAATTTTTATTCCTTCATTTCACCCCCCCTCACCCTTGCACCCCCTCTCCCGCACATCCTACTGGGCTACGAATGATATCATTTAATCAAGCAAACATTATTATCAAATTCTTCATACATTACTTTCTTCTATTCCCTACACTTTTCCCATTAAAAATAATTCAATTTTTTCAATTAAATCCCACCAACCTGCGGCAATTTTCGCAACCATCCAACATTTTCTCACTTTGAACACCCACAGTTTCTACATTTATCAATATATTCATTTCAAATTTCGCACACATCTTCTCTAACATGTTGGCTATTAATATTTGCTCTTCTTTTTTCACTAAGCCTCTCCAGTTTTTTGCAAAAAAATTATTACTAAAACTCAAACTTTTTTAACATTTTCTCATTTTACTCAAAAACTATTATTCACTAAATTTTCTTTTTAACACCTAACTTAAGTACTCTCCCAGGCGCTTCTTTTAAGCCCACCCACATTACGCTACGATCTACAATGACCGAGATATTTCACTTTATATCTTCAATCACGGCGAAATCAAGGCTACCCCCCATGGATTTTTTTCGATGAAAAAATTTTTTTTCGATTTTCTTAATTTTTTTTGCATTTTCGTTTTCATCATTTCTAACAATAATTTTCTGTGTATTTGGAAAAAAAAAATAAAATTTTTTCACACCCCCCCCTCCTATAAATCCCCTCCCCCATATTCCCCAGCGGGGTGCGGATGGTCTCATGTAATCAGGGATCCATTTACAAATCCAACCCCAAAATATCATTCACCAATTCTTAATACTTTTTCCACAATAAATCAATCAATTTGTCCAATCCACCACCTCCATATGCCTCAGCGCGCTGCATATACTCCCATTCTAAACAATTCCTCCATATATCACTTTCACATATTCCCAATAATTTCCCCCATTATAAATCAATTAATTTATGCCAATATATTTTCACCTTTCCTTCAAATTAACCCCTTTCCCCAAGCCACACTCGGCACACTCGGCCTGTACAGTGCATTCATACCCATGAAAATAACACATTCCTAGCAGATACACATCAAATTTCAAAGCAACCAAATCGAATGACCTGTGTAGTGCAGTAGACTAAGCGGATGGGATAAAGAACAATGGGAACGGAGGTTCAATCCCACCCACCAACGGAGAAATTTACTTTTTTCCTTTTTCAACATATTTTTCACCCCTTAAAATTAATTTTTTGCAAAAACTTTTTTCACTTTCATTATTGTTATAGATAGGGCTATTTTTCTATTATATTATTAATTTTTGGTTCCCTCATTTCACCCCCCCTCACCATGGCACCCCCTCTCCCACACATCCTACTCGGCTACGAATGATATCATTTAATCAAGCAAACATTATTATCAAATTCTACATACATTACTTTCTTCTATTCCCTACACTTTTCCCATTAAAAATAATCCAATTTTTTCGATTAAATCCCACCAACCTGCGGCAATTTTCGCAACCATCCAACATTTTCTCACTTTGAACACCCACAGTTTCTACATTTATCAATATTTTCATTTCAAATTTCGCACAAATCTTCTCTAACATGTTCGCTATTCATATTTGCTCTTCTTTTTTCACTAACCCTCTCCAGTTTTTTGCAAAAAAATTATTACTAAAACTCAAACTTTTTTAACATTTTCTCATTTTACTCAAAAACTTTTATTCACTAAATTTTCTTTTTAACATCTAATTTAAGTACTCTCCAAGGCGCTTCTTTTAAGCCCACCCACATTACGCTACGATCTACAATTACCGAGATATTTCACTTTTTATCTTCAATCACGGCGAAATCAAGGCTACCCCCCATGGATTTTTTTCGATGAAAAAATTTTTTTTCGATTTTCTTAATTTTTTTTGCATTTTCGTTTTCATCATTTCTAACAATAATTTTCTGTGTATTTGGAAAAAAAAAATTAAATTTTTTCACACCCCCCCCTCCTATAAATCCCCTCCCCCATATTCCCCAGCGGGGTGCGGATGGTCTCATGTAATCAGGCATCCATTTATAAAATAAATTCCAAAATATCTTTCACCAATTCCCAACACTTTTTCCACAATAAATAAATTATTTCTTTATTTTCCGTGTCATGGATCGGAGGTTCGAAACCAGGTCTGGGCAACAATGTCACCTTTTTAATTATTCACACTTTTTTCTTCGAATTTATTTTCCCACATTCGTTTTTCTAATTTCAATGGCTTTTTGTTTATGCTATTGTACGTATCTTTTTATAACCTCTCCCCACTGCACCATATCTTACAAAAATTCAAATAGTCTCACACAACTTTCTAATGTATCATTCTTTCATTTATTCCTAATATCCTTTTTTATTACTATAAATAAATCAATTGTTGGACTTTTGTTTTCATCGAATTTATTATATTTTTGTATCCTCGAACCACGTGTTTTCCTTCATTTTCTTCTTAGGTAATTTTCAATATTTTTTCCCTCCCAAAAGATTCTATATAATTTGACCTTCTTTTGAATATATTTCACTCATGAAATAATTTTCTGTTAAACAGAATTTATCCCCGCCGCAACTTTTAAATGGATAACCTAAAACTTACGTATAACTTAATATCAAAAAATATATATGCATACATATCTATCTACCTATAGACAGGTACACATGTTAGGCGAAATCAAGGTAAATAATTGGAACACGTGGGAGGAGCTGAGGGGTGGTGACATTCCAATACACCTCGGTCGCGTTTTTCTGACAAACACACACACACACACACACAGCCACACACAGTGCATGCACCTCTGAATGTTTTTTCGCCTCACCTTGCCTTACGTCGTCTGTTTATTTATATTGCATATTTATACCTTTTCAAAGTAATTACTTTGTGTACAAAACAAATAACGGCGTCATGATCATGGGAAAACCACCCAAGCGTCTGCTTGAATTGGGACCGAAACATTTTCCGCTTATCTCCGATGCATGCCGAACTACCTGGAACATGTCTCATCATGTTGTCCCTTTTCTACACTCATTAAATTGGTATTTGAGAAAGGCCAATCCTTTTCTTATTCTTTGTATTTTACTTATTACCTTTGACTTTTTAATGTCATGTTTTTTTTATCTACCTGTTATTACATATTACATGTGTTTTATTTTTCTCCATCTCTGTACTCTTTTACTTATTCCCAATAATTCTGACTAGAGGGGTGATTTTACACATTATGTATGTATATACTTCATATATGTACATAATTTTACATTTTTAAATTTACATCTTCTGAATTCTCATTGCACGTTCAACCGTGAAACTGTAAAAATCATTTTTGACTTTCCACAAAAATATTTTTTATCATAAAGAATAATTTGACTTTTGATATATTGTGAGTTTCTTCATTTATATTAAATGAAATTATTTTTCTGCCATTTTAAATTCTGTTTAACTTAATTGAATTTGTGTTTTTGGTGTATAGTGTTTGTGTTTTTGGTTTTATTCTTTTTTGCCTTTTGTGTGTGTTTGTGTGTGTATCAACATTATCATCATCGTCGTCATCATCATCATCATCATCGTCATCATTATTATCATCATAATCAAGATCATCATCATTATTATTATCATCATAATCATCATCTTCTGGAAGCAATTTAATAAGGTATGTAAAATATTTGGCATGTATACATGATAAGAGCAAACACATGGAATTTATTTTACCGTACTGTAGAGGATTTTGTAATATTTAGAAATCCTATTCTATTCGAACTATCCCTTAAAGTATAATAATTAAAAAACTAATCATGTTATTATTGTTACTTTTTCCGACCATCATCAACTTATGGAATATAAAATATATATTTCCGCATTTTAATTTATAAGTACAAACAGTTGAAACAGCCGTCTCTAGAAACTTATATATAACCGTTCTGTAGAGGATTTTGAAATATTTAAAAATTCTATTCTATTAGAACTATCCCTTAAAATAAGTAAAATCATTTTATTAAATAAATATAATATTATTGTTACTTTTTCGGACCATAAACTTATGGAATATAGAGTACAGTAAAAGCTCTTTATTCGCGGACAGACCGAGAATATGGAATGGTAATTTATATGGGATTATAGGGGATACGTTCCTAGGTGACAAAATAAAAAAATCAATTTAATTAAAGTTTTTGACCATATTGATTAATTATATTATCTTCAGGCTTAGGAAATGGTTTAAAGAATTTTGTATTTTTTTCTTGCTTGGCAGTTTGTAAAAGCTCCTTTAATTCAGAGACTCATATACAGCAGTGGCATTAGCAATTTGTCTCTTAAAAATATGACTTCGTTCCATTCACGGATCAATTTTCATAAAGAAATCACAAAGCTCATTTGCCATTCTTAAACCTTCACCAAGATTTTTCAAAACTTTAGGCACAGTTGTAATAAGGTCGATTATATTTTTTTATTAGTCCATTTGACGACGCGTTTACAAAGAATATTGGGTTGGACCTACCTATTGGAATCCTTTTTATTAATACATACATATGTATGTACCGATGTACCAATTAGATATGCGAATAAAGAAATCTTTAACCGCGAATATAGGAATTGGGTCGAATTTTTTTGAATCCGCGAATAGTGAAAACGTGAATGAAGGAAGTGCGAATAAGGAGCTTTTACTGTATATATTTCCGCATCTTAATATACATATATATGTACATATATATATAAATACATAATAATTACAAACAGTTGAAATAGCCGTCTCTGGAAAATTATATTATTACCGTTCTGTAGAGGATTTTGAAATATGTAGAAATCCTATTCTATTAGAACTATCCCTTAAAGTTATTAAAAACTAATAGTTTTATTCATTTATTAAATATATTTTATTATTATTACTTTGTCCGACCATCAACTTATAGATTATTAATTAATAATTAAGTATATATTTCCAAATTTAATTTATATACCTATACATATACATATATATATTTATTTTTTTTTTCGCAATTTATGTTTAAGTTATTCTATAATAATAATATTTTATTTCCTATACCTATTTAAAAACAATTTTCCTAATACAAATAAAATTTTGATTTCAGAGTTGATAATATCACACATTCGGATACATACGACCAACGTAAAAAGGAATATACTAAAAATATATATTTAATATATATACACACTTACATATATATACATATAATATTGACTAAAACTTGAACTGAATTAATTTATTATCAATTTCTATTTTATATTATTATATATATACATAATAATAATTATAAAAAGAAACAAACAAACAAAAAATGCCGTTCGTTAAAAGCTCAATTTCATGTGTAGCATCAGGGACAATCAGTCAGCAATCGGAAATTTTTTGTGAGGATTGGCGTAATAAGCAATGTATGGCTATTGCTGTTACGGCCATTGTTTATTCGGCTTTACTTAATGGTAGGGAGAATATTAATACGGAAAAAATTGACGAGATTTTGCGAAATGGGGATGCATATTATGCATATTGTAGGCCAGAGGGAAGGAATGAATATTTAACTTCTGAAGATTTGAGAGAAAATCTTCATTTATTGTCAGGAGAAGAAATTCGCATAGTAAAAACTCAACCAATTTTCACTGATGGGATGGGGGGGTGTTGTATTTCAAGAAAAAATAAAAGATTAGACATTGCTGTAAATAAACTTCAGGATAAGCTTTCGGAATTATTTTTAACCACTCGACATAATGATGGATATTTATTTACAGCTCATTTAAAGACGGTAGCATTTTGGGTCGAAAATGACATATATTATGTTTTCGACTCACATCCGGTCACAATTGATAAAAAATTAGATTCCATTGACGGAGTAGCTAGATATTTTAAATGTGATAGTGTTAGAGATTTAGCAATTTTACTATTAATTGACCATCCCCGTGATAATTCATATTATGAATTAATTAAAATTCAACCAATTTTTTCTAATTCTGTGTCTGTTGCTAATATTACTTTTCCTGCTTCTGCTGCTGCTGCTGCTGCTGCTGCTGCTGCTGCTGCTGTTGCTACTGCTGGTGATCGTAATGATGACCATGCAGTTTCTATAGCAGGCAGCTGTTCCACTTCTTCTTCTTCATCTTCTAATACTTCAGTAATTAATCTACCTGAAGGTAAACGGCCTAGGGGAAGGCCAAAAAAACGTAGAAAATTGAATCCTGTTTCAGTGCAGCCTGGACCTCTTCCTCCTCCTCCACTACCTGTTGCTGGCCCTTCTTTTTCTATTCCAGTGCAGCCTGCACCTGCACCTGCACCTGCACCTCCACTACCCGCCGTTGCTGACCCCCCTTCTTCTTCTACCTCTTCTGCAATTGTTAGCTCACCCCCCCCTGTTCGTCCTCAGATTATCGAAAATATAGTATTTAGAGTACCTAGATTTACTTGCTTAGGTGATAGGTATGGTGTGGATTTAGATACAATCCGCCCTTATTGTTTAAAATCTCCCGGCTCTTTAATTTCTGTTAATACCTATAAATGTAATATTTGCCAAGCTCCGTATTTTCAAGAAGAGAAAACAAAAAAAACGTGGTGTTGCGGACGTGACGGGATTAATTTCATTCAAAAGCTACCACAATTAAATGCTAATTTTTATAAAAATAATACGTTTTTAAAACACGCGCGACAATATAATAATTTATTCGCATTTTCCGCTTCCAATATATCATCATCATCATCAGAACAATATGGTCATGGTGGTCGTGGTCGTGATAATAGAACTTCCTTTGTTAAAATATTAGGTAAAGTTTATCACAGAATTTTTGACTTAAGCTATACGGGCAATAACAATATAACTTTATATTTTCAAGACCATACCGAACGGGAAAGATTGGCGCGAAATGAAAGATTAAATATAAATATTATGAATGACATTGAATTGTATTTGAATTCAGTAAATCCATTTATAGGATATTTTAGGCAATTAAACTCGCATACAGATGAGACGGCACATTTAGTTTTTGATGGTGTTAGACGTAGATCTTCTGGCGGTGATAGTGGTAGTGGTAGTGATAATGATCCAGGGTATAACGAAATAGCTGCTATCATTAGGACAGGAGTAGATTATGATCCAAGAAAGGTGGTAGTTTGGAAGTTAGGGAATGCTAGGCCTCATGCAATTAATTATTTAGATCAGGCGTACGAAGCTTTACAATATCCCGTATTATTTCCACATGGTACGGTAGGATGGCATATATATCTTAGAAATAGGAATGGTGGTAAAATTTCCCAATTACAGTATTATAGATTAAATTTACTTTCTGAGCCTAGATTTACACAGTTTAGACGTTTAGCGCAAGAGTATTTAGTAGATATGTGGTGTAGAACAGAAGAGGAAAGATTACAGTATTATAGAAATAATCAGAAAAGTGTATTACGTATAGCTACCCGTCAGGAAATTGATGAAACCATTGCCGGGGAGGGTGAGATTATGGCAGGAAAAGTATATTTGCCATCATCATTTACCCATGGCCCTCGGTATATGCAAAAAAATTATTATGATGCAATGGCGATAGTAAGTCGATTAGGACAACCTTCATATTTTTTAACAATTACATGTAATCCTCGCTGGCCAGAGATTACAAATTCTTTACATATCGGTGAATCATTTATGGATCGTCCAGATCTTTGTAATCGGGTTTTTGAATTAAAATATCGCCATTTATTACATTTGCTCTATTCGGGGAAGCTTTTTGGACATGTTGAGTATATTATACATGTTATTGAATTTCAAAAACGAGGTCTTCCACATGCCCATATGGCAATTCGTGTCCAAGGCGGAGGACCAATTTTTCCAGAACAAATTGATAAATTTGTTCGTGCAACAATTCCCTCAGAAGAGGAAGCTGGAGGGAGACTCCGAAAAGCTGTATTACAGCATATGTTGCATGGTCCTTGCGGAAATTCATATCCACATGCGCCTTGCATGAATAATAATACAAAACAATGTTCAAAATTTTTCCCCAAAAATTCGAATGAAATTACATATATTGACAATAACGGTTACATTTTATATAAAAGGCCATGCCATAATTCAATTAATGTGCGTATACCGAGAAGTAGAAATTTCCGTCAGGTAAATGATGGATGGGTAGTGCCGTACAATCCTGCCATTCTCCTCATTATGGACAGCCATTGCAATTTAGAAATTTCCACATCGACAAAAGTTATTAAATATATGATGAAATATATTCATAAGGGGCCAGATTATGCTCGAATAGCAGTTGTTGAAAATCCTTCTATTTCTACGACAACTACTACTTCTACTACTACTACTACGACTACTACTTCTACGACTGCTACTTCTACGACTACTACGACTAATACTGACATTAGGAACAGAGCAGTAAATGATGAAATCGAAGCATATGTTAATTCTCGATACATTTCTGCCACAGAAGCGGTATGGCGGCTATTAGGATATGATCTTGGTGGTCGAAGGCCAACCGTTATTGCACTTCCTGTGCACCTACCTAATAGGGAAACGATAATTTTTCGACCTGGGGAGGCACTTTCTGCTGCTGCTGCTGCTGAACGTAGCTCTTCAAAGCTTTTGCTTTATTTTGAAAGGCCCCAAGTTGAGGAATTGATTAATTTGACATATATTGACTTTTACGAACGTTTCCAGGTATTATCGACACGACCACATAATATTAACATACAAGTTTATCGGTATCAGAATAGGGAAAACTTATTTATTGTTCCGCGGCAAAGGGGTAGTTGTGTTGCCCGTTTATTTTGGATGTCTCCATCGTTAGGAGAAATTTTTTTTTTAAGACTACTATTAACACATTATCCGGGAAATGATTATCAATCATTACGCACAATAAACGGTCGAGTGTTAGGAACTTTCCAGGAAGCAGCTAAATTTAGAGGCTTATTAGATACAGAAGACGAATACTTTATAGCTATGAGAGAAGCAAGTATATTTAAAATGGGTAGTGGGCTTAGACAATTATTTATATCAATTATTATATTTGGTGCACCAGCTGCACTACTTTGGGACGAGTTCAAGGATAATCTAAGTGAGGATTTCCTTAGATTAAGACCGGAACGTAATCCTGAAAGCATTATATGGGCTTATAATAAAGCATTAGTCGTTATTGATAGGATGCTGCGCCGACATGGAAAAACTTTGCAAGATATGGGATTACCCGAGGTTGATGCTACACATAATACTGAAGTAGATAGAGAGCGCATTCAATGGGATAGAGAAAATTGTAGACAATTTTCTGACCATTGGATGCCTTTGCTTAATTCGGAACAATTAAATTTTGTTCAAACTATAATTCGTTTAGTTGAACAACCTGTAACGGTCAGGTCGTCGTCGGGAGTAAATAATAATCAAAAAACACATTTTTTTTTAGATGGTCCAGCAGGTACTGGAAAAACATTAGTTTTAAATTGTATTACAAACCATTTGCGATCAAATGGTCATATTGTATTATGTACAGCATCAACGGGGCTTGCAAGTTTAAATTATGAGGGAGGGACTACCGCGCATAGCATGTTTAGGTTGCCACTTGATCCAAATACGTTAGGATCTGGCAATATTAGTTGGAATAGTCAGAGGGCCCAATTATTAAGAGAAGCTAATTGTATTATATGGGATGAATGCACAATGGCAAATAAGGGAATAGTTAATATATTTAATAATTCATTGCGGGATCTTTGCCAAAATCAGAAACCTTTTGGAGGAAAAATTATTATTTTTGCTGGTGACTTTCGGCAAATAGCACCAATTATAGAATATGGTAGTAAAGATGATATAATTAGGGTTTCATTAAAATTTTCACCTTTATGGGAAGGAATAAGAACTTATAGACTTATTGAACCACAAAGGACTAGAGATAGGGAATTTCAACGATTTTTATTATCAATTGGGGAGGGAACAATTAATGAAACAACATTAGATAATGTTAGATTAGTTTCTTTAACTGGAATTAATAACGTCAACTCTATTGAAGAATTAATTAACTATGTGTATCCAGATGATGTGCTTTTAAGACCTGAAGATTGTGTATCAAGGGCAATATTATCACCTACAAATGCAGCAATTAATATTGTTAATAAAATTATTTTGAATAGGCTGCCCGGGGACATTAAGCATTTGCTTAGCGCCGATTCATTTCTTTCTGTGGATGGCGTCACCGATAATAGTTCCGTTTTGGGACCGGAAATTCTTTACGGAATTTCCGATAAGGGTGTCCCCGATCATGATTTGTGTTTAAAAGTCGGTTCCGTATGTATATTAATTCGGAATCTGAGCTTTGAGCACCGGTTAGTTAATGGAACTAAATTGATAATTAGATCAATTTCCCAGTTTCTCTTGGAGGCATCTGTTCCCGGTAGTTCGGAGATCGTCTCGATACCGAGAATAACCTTCAAATTCTCGACGGGGCGATCGGGGATCCAGATGCAGCGACGACAATTTCCAGTTAAATTAGCTTACGCTTTAACCATTAATAAAAGTCAGGGTCAGACTTTAGATTGTGTAGGTTTAGATTTGAGAAATAATGTTTTTGCTCATGGGCAACTTTATGTTGCATTAGGTAGGGTTAGATCATCAGACAATTTAAGGGTTTTAGTTTCAGACATTACTAATACTGTTATTTCAGGTGTAGCGCATACTAAAAATGTAGTTTATAGGGAACTTTTATAATTTTTCTTCTTTTTTTGTTGTTGTTGTTGTATATTAGGTTTTAGCTACTATTTTTAATTAATAATTAGAGAACTACATTATAGAACAGAAAAATATTGTTAGCTCCTCCAATGGTGTTTATTATTATTATTTGTACAATAAATATTAAGGAAAATGTTAGGATTTACATAATTTTTGGGTGGTATATAGAATACAGTACTGGAAAGTATTAGATGTTCTTATTTATTTATTTCCACACACACACACACACACATATTATGACTTTTACATCGAAAGGATTTTGAACAATTTTTTTTATATTTTTCCTTTTTTTTTCAATAATATTTATAATTACATTTCTCATGTCATATCTCATGGCTGTCCATTCGCGTTTGTTATGATTGAATTAGGTATTCGTATTTCGGGTATTCATATTAGGTAGTGGGTTTTGACTGGCTCAGGAAGCGTATGTTATTAGGTTTGTTAGGTTCATCTTTTTCTGATCTGCGCGGGCAATTTGTTATTTTTTATAATTATCCAATTGTATATATATAATAAATATATTTTTAAATTGTAAATAAATTATTTTTATTAACTAAATTGTAAATAATATACATATTATACATATTTATTTGTAGATTTTGAATTTGTTGTACATATGTACCTATAAATAAATGTCGAGGATTAGGGCTACTTTGGCGAAACCTCCTTAAAAAAAGCGAGTGGGTCTGATTACCTCCTTGGTCACTTGGAAACATCAGAAATATATCTATTATGCATGTTTTTTTGGTATGTATGTATGTATGGATATGTATGTTTTAATATTTATTCTATACATATGTATATGTACATGTACTAACTTTGTTATCATTATTATTATTATTATTATTATTATTACTACTATTAATAATCATCATATTATAATCATATCATTTCATTTCATATTTATTTTTTACGTCTTACTTTCCCTTCTTCGTTGTTTTCTTTTTCTTTTTTTCTCTTTTCTTTTCTTTTTTTTATTATATAATAATTACATTTTATTATTACATTCATTCATTCATTCATTCATACATTCATTCATTCTATAATGTAATGATTGTGTTTTTAAGTGGCGAATCTTTCTTTCTTTCTTTCTTTCTTTCGTTCTTTCTTTCTTTCTTTCTTTCTTTCTTTTTTCTACTACTAGGTTTTTTCTACTACTTGGTTTTTTTTTAGAACCTTTGATACTAGAGACTATTTGCCCCACTACAGTATCCGCAGTCCGGCTTCAGCCGGACAAACAATGGACTACTAGTCTAAAAAAAGCGGTATATATAAAGCTAAGCAGCCTTTTTCCCTTAATCGTACATTCTTCCTACACTACTTCACCAATTTTCTTCATTTTTTTTTCATCCCTTCTTTGGGGGGAGGACTATTCCTACTCTTCATTATTTGGCTCTTCTTCTTCTCAGTTTTTTTTTATCGATTTTTTTCCCTTTTTCCACCACAAAAATTTACTCCCAAATTTTCAACTTTCACCATCGTTTTCTCTTTTGTGAGTACTCTTACCCCTTCAATTGTATTTTTCCTCGATTTACTGTTATGTTCTTTAAATATTTTGACTTTACATTTTTTTCCCATTTTCATACAATTTTATTTTTTTTTTTCACTTTTTATCCGGCCAGTTAGGGCATTTTCTCAAATTTTCAAATCTACTTTCTGGCAAAACTACTACACCTACAATCTTCATTCGTATCTCAAATGATAGCTATTAACACATACTTTTAAACAAAATTATACACACTTTCACATTTCTTTTACTTTCTTCTCAAAAAATCGCCCAATTTTCACACTAATTTTATCATCACACCATTTTCATATTATATACTTCTTATGTACTTACGATTTTTTTCATATTTTTCCTATATACCCACACATCTTTTATGTACACTACCATTTTAAACATTTCAATTTTATTTAATTCTACTATATTTATTTCACTTTATGTAAGTGCTGTTTTTCCATTTTTTTACCATTTATCTACAAATAAATCACCTTATCCAAAAGCTTTTGGCAATACGGATATTTTTTACAAATACTCCCATCAACCCTCTAAACAATTATCACATTTTCAAGAAAATTAAGAATGGAACTTTTTTTTAAAAACATTTTTATCAAAAAAATTTCATCGTCAATTACCAATTTTCACATTTCAAATTTGTCTATCTTTGAACTGTTCGAACTTTTGCGAATGATTCTTTCTATTTTAATTGCTCTTCTTCCTTAGCTATCGATTGGTGAAAAAATTATTCCAATTCATGTATAAACTTCTCCGCCACAGCCGTTTCAATTTTTTCGGAACCCACCCAAAAAACGATCTTTTCGCGATTTCACCAACGTTCACCAACAGGCAACTTTTTGCGATAGTGATTATTCTTCCTGCTACAGAGACACACCTCCGAGGGGTGCCACCCCCCTCCCCTCCCCCACTAAAAAAACACGTTTTCACCAACAACTCCCACATTTCACACTTTTCACCAACCGTGCGTTCACCAATGCACTCTACGCTCCCTCCCCTTTTCAACGATACCCATAACATGCCACTACCATCACTACATCCAAACTTAGCAATTTCGCTTTTTTTTTGTTCGAAAATTATTAAAGTTACTAATAGTACATTTTTGAAAATGCCAATCGATGCTATATCCATTCTTAGTAAGGCTAACATATATATATAAATATATATATTAAATTTTCATTAAAATCCTCTACGACCAACGGTTTCCGAGATATTAGCATTTTTAACAAAATTCATTTTTCCACCCATTATTTAAAGTTAGTAATATTACATTTTTGAAAATGCTAATCGATGCTATATCCATACTTAGTTGGGCTAACATATATATGTTATATATATGTTAAATTTTCATTAAAATCGTCTACGACCAACGGTTTCCGAGATATTACCATTTTTAACAAAATTCCATTTACCACCCACCCACCCACCCACCCATGCAGAAATTCACCTTTTCTCATTTCTCAAGAATTTTTTCGCAAAAATTTTTCCCATATTCATTATTGCTATAGCTTGGGCGATTTTTCTATGTTATTATTAAATTTTTATTCCTTCATTTCACCCCCCCTCACCCTTGCACCCCCTCTCCCGCACATCCTACTGGGCTACGAATGATATCATTTAATCAAGCAAACATTATTATCAAATTCTTCATACATTACTTTCTTCTATTCCCTACACTTTTCCCATTAAAAATAATTCAATTTTTTCAATTAAATCCCACCAACCTGCGGCAATTTTCGCAACCATCCAACATTTTCTCACTTTGAACACCCACAGTTTCTACATTTATCAATATATTCATTTCAAATTTCGCACACATCTTCTCTAACATGTTGGCTATTAATATTTGCTCTTCTTTTTTCACTAAGCCTCTCCAGTTTTTTGCAAAAAAATTATTACTAAAACTCAAACTTTTTTAACATTTTCTCATTTTACTCAAAAACTATTATTCACTAAATTTTCTTTTTAACACCTAACTTAAGTACTCTCCCAGGCGCTTCTTTTAAGCCCACCCACATTACGCTACGATCTACAATGACCGAGATATTTCACTTTATATCTTCAATCACGGCGAAATCAAGGCTACCCCCCATGGATTTTTTTCGATGAAAAAATTTTTTTTCGATTTTCTTAATTTTTTTTGCATTTTCGTTTTCATCATTTCTAACAATAATTTTCTGTGTATTTGGAAAAAAAAAATAAAATTTTTTCACACCCCCCCCTCCTATAAATCCCCTCCCCCATATTCCCCAGCGGGGTGCGGATGGTCTCATGTAATCAGGGATCCATTTACAAATCCAACCCCAAAATATCATTCACCAATTCTTAATACTTTTTCCACAATAAATCAATCAATTTGTCCAATCCACCACCTCCATATGCCTCAGCGCGCTGCATATACTCCCATTCTAAACAATTCCTCCATATATCACTTTCACATATTCCCAATAATTTCCCCCATTATAAATCAATTAATTTATGCCAATATATTTTCACCTTTCCTTCAAATTAACCCCTTTCCCCAAGCCACACTCGGCACACTCGGCCTGTACAGTGCATTCATACCCATGAAAATAACACATTCCTAGCAGATACACATCAAATTTCAAAGCAACCAAATCGAATGACCTGTGTAGTGCAGTAGACTAAGCGGATGGGATAAAGAACAATGGGAACGGAGGTTCAATCCCACCCACCAACGGAGAAATTTACTTTTTTCCTTTTTCAACATATTTTTCACCCCTTAAAATTAATTTTTTGCAAAAACTTTTTTCACTTTCATTATTGTTATAGATAGGGCTATTTTTCTATTATATTATTAATTTTTGGTTCCCTCATTTCACCCCCCCTCACCATGGCACCCCCTCTCCCACACATCCTACTCGGCTACGAATGATATCATTTAATCAAGCAAACATTATTATCAAATTCTACATACATTACTTTCTTCTATTCCCTACACTTTTCCCATTAAAAATAATCCAATTTTTTCGATTAAATCCCACCAACCTGCGGCAATTTTCGCAACCATCCAACATTTTCTCACTTTGAACACCCACAGTTTCTACATTTATCAATATTTTCATTTCAAATTTCGCACAAATCTTCTCTAACATGTTCGCTATTCATATTTGCTCTTCTTTTTTCACTAACCCTCTCCAGTTTTTTGCAAAAAAATTATTACTAAAACTCAAACTTTTTTAACATTTTCTCATTTTACTCAAAAACTTTTATTCACTAAATTTTCTTTTTAACATCTAATTTAAGTACTCTCCAAGGCGCTTCTTTTAAGCCCACCCACATTACGCTACGATCTACAATTACCGAGATATTTCACTTTTTATCTTCAATCACGGCGAAATCAAGGCTACCCCCCATGGATTTTTTTCGATGAAAAATTTTTTTTTCGATTTTCTTAATTTTTTTTGCATTTTCGTTTTCATCATTTCTAACAATAATTTTCTGTGTATTTGGAAAAAAAAAATTAAATTTTTTCACACCCCCCCCTCCTATAAATCCCCTCCCCCATATTCCCCAGCGGGGTGCGGATGGTCTCATGTAATCAGGCATCCATTTATAAAATAAATTCCAAAATATCTTTCACCAATTCCCAACACTTTTTCCACAATAAATAAATTATTTCTTTATTTTCCGTGTCATGGATCGGAGGTTCGAAACCAGGTCTGGGCAACAATGTCACCTTTTTAATTATTCACACTTTTTTCTTCGAATTTATTTTCCCACATTCGTTTTTCTAATTTCAATGGCTTTTTGTTTATGCTATTGTACGTATCTTTTTATAACCTCTCCCCACTGCACCATATCTTACAAAAATTCAAATAGTCTCACACAACTTTCTAATGTATCATTCTTTCATTTATTCCTAATATCCTTTTTTATTACTATAAATAAATCAATTGTTGGACTTTTGTTTTCATCGAATTTATTATATTTTTGTATCCTCGAACCACGTGTTTTCCTTCATTTTCTTCTTAGGTAATTTTCAATATTTTTTCCCTCCCAAAAGATTCTATATAATTTGACCTTCTTTTGAATATATTTCACTCATGAAATAATTTTCTGTTAAACAGAATTTATCCCCGCCGCAACTTTTAAATGGATAACCTAAAACTTACGTATAACTTAATATCAAAAAATATATATGCATACATATCTATCTACCTATAGACAGGTACACATGTTAGGCGAAATCAAGGTAAATAATTGGAACACGTGGGAGGAGCTGAGGGGTGGTGACATTCCAATACACCTCGGTCGCGTTTTTCTGACAAACACACACACACACACACACAGCCACACACAGTGCATGCACCTCTGAATGTTTTTTCGCCTCACCTTGCCTTACGTCGTCTGTTTATTTATATTGCATATTTATACCTTTTCAAAGTAATTACTTTGTGTACAAAACAAATAACGGCGTCATGATCATGGGAAAACCACCCAAGCGTCTGCTTGAATTGGGACCGAAACATTTTCCGCTTATCTCCGATGCATGCCGAACTACCTGGAACATGTCTCATCATGTTGTCCCTTTTCTACACTCATTAAATTGGTATTTGAGAAAGGCCAATCCTTTTCTTATTCTTTGTATTTTACTTATTACCTTTGACTTTTTAATGTCATGTTTTTTTTATCTACCTGTTATTACATATTACATGTGTTTTATTTTTCTCCATCTCTGTACTCTTTTACTTATTCCCAATAATTCTGACTAGAGGGGTGATTTTACACATTATGTATGTATATACTTCATATATGTACATAATTTTACATTTTTAAATTTACATCTTCTGAATTCTCATTGCACGTTCAACCGTGAAACTGTAAAAATCATTTTTGACTTTCCACAAAAATATTTTTTATCATAAAGAATAATTTGACTTTTGATATATTGTGAGTTTCTTCATTTATATTAAATGAAATTATTTTTCTGCCATTTTAAATTCTGTTTAACTTAATTGAATTTGTGTTTTTGGTGTATAGTGTTTGTGTTTTTGGTTTTATTCTTTTTTGCCTTTTGTGTGTGTTTGTGTGTGTATCAACATTATCATCATCGTCGTCATCATCATCATCATCATCGTCATCATTATTATCATCATAATCAAGATCATCATCATTATTATTATCATCATAATCATCATCTTCTGGAAGCAATTTAATAAGGTATGTAAAATATTTGGCATGTATACATGATAAGAGCAAACACATGGAATTTATTTTACCGTACTGTAGAGGATTTTGTAATATTTAGAAATCCTATTCTATTCGAACTATCCCTTAAAGTATAATAATTAAAAAACTAATCATGTTATTATTGTTACTTTTTCCGACCATCATCAACTTATGGAATATAAAATATATATTTCCGCATTTTAATTTATAAGTACAAACAGTTGAAACAGCCGTCTCTAGAAACTTATATATAACCGTTCTGTAGAGGATTTTGAAATATTTAAAAATTCTATTCTATTAGAACTATCCCTTAAAATAAGTAAAATCATTTTATTAAATAAATATAATATTATTGTTACTTTTTCGGACCATAAACTTATGGAATATAGAGTACAGTAAAAGCTCTTTATTCGCGGACAGACCGAGAATATGGAATGGTAATTTATATGGGATTATAGGGGATACGTTCCTAGGTGACAAAATAAAAAAATCAATTTAATTAAAGTTTTTGACCATATTGATTAATTATATTATCTTCAGGCTTAGGAAATGGTTTAAAGAATTTTGTATTTTTTTCTTGCTTGGCAGTTTGTAAAAGCTCCTTTAATTCAGAGACTCATATACAGCAGTGGCATTAGCAATTTGTCTCTTAAAAATATGACTTCGTTCCATTCACGGATCAATTTTCATAAAGAAATCACAAAGCTCATTTGCCATTCTTAAACCTTCACCAAGATTTTTCAAAACTTTAGGCACAGTTGTAATAAGGTCGATTATATTTTTTTATTAGTCCATTTGACGACGCGTTTACAAAGAATATTGGGTTGGACCTACCTATTGGAATCCTTTTTATTAATACATACATATGTATGTACCGATGTACCAATTAGATATGCGAATAAAGAAATCTTTAACCGCGAATATAGGAATTGGGTCGAATTTTTTTGAATCCGCGAATAGTGAAAACGTGAATGAAGGAAGTGCGAATAAGGAGCTTTTACTGTATATATTTCCGCATCTTAATATACATATATATGTACATATATATATAAATACATAATAATTACAAACAGTTGAAATAGCCGTCTCTGGAAAATTATATTATTACCGTTCTGTAGAGGATTTTGAAATATGTAGAAATCCTATTCTATTAGAACTATCCCTTAAAGTTATTAAAAACTAATAGTTTTATTCATTTATTAAATATATTTTATTATTATTACTTTGTCCGACCATCAACTTATAGATTATTAATTAATAATTAAGTATATATTTCCAAATTTAATTTATATACCTATACATATACATATATATATTTATTTTTTTTTTCGCAATTTATGTTTAAGTTATTCTATAATAATAATATTTTATTTCCTATACCTATTTAAAAACAATTTTCCTAATACAAATAAAATTTTGATTTCAGAGTTGATAATATCACACATTCGGATACATACGACCAACGTAAAAAGGAATATACTAAAAATATATATTTAATATATATACACACTTACATATATATACATATAATATTGACTAAAACTTGAACTGAATTAATTTATTATCAATTTCTATTTTATATTATTATATATATACATAATAATAATTATAAAAAGAAACAAACAAACAAAAAATGCCGTTCGTTAAAAGCTCAATTTCATGTGTAGCATCAGGGACAATCAGTCAGCAATCGGAAATTTTTTGTGAGGATTGGCGTAATAAGCAATGTATGGCTATTGCTGTTACGGCCATTGTTTATTCGGCTTTACTTAATGGTAGGGAGAATATTAATACGGAAAAAATTGACGAGATTTTGCGAAATGGGGATGCATATTATGCATATTGTAGGCCAGAGGGAAGGAATGAATATTTAACTTCTGAAGATTTGAGAGAAAATCTTCATTTATTGTCAGGAGAAGAAATTCGCATAGTAAAAACTCAACCAATTTTCACTGATGGGATGGGGGGGTGTTGTATTTCAAGAAAAAATAAAAGATTAGACATTGCTGTAAATAAACTTCAGGATAAGCTTTCGGAATTATTTTTAACCACTCGACATAATGATGGATATTTATTTACAGCTCATTTAAAGACGGTAGCATTTTGGGTCGAAAATGACATATATTATGTTTTCGACTCACATCCGGTCACAATTGATAAAAAATTAGATTCCATTGACGGAGTAGCTAGATATTTTAAATGTGATAGTGTTAGAGATTTAGCAATTTTACTATTAATTGACCATCCCCGTGATAATTCATATTATGAATTAATTAAAATTCAACCAATTTTTTCTAATTCTGTGTCTGTTGCTAATATTACTTTTCCTGCTTCTGCTGCTGCTGCTGCTGCTGCTGCTGCTGCTGCTGCTGTTGCTACTGCTGGTGATCGTAATGATGACCATGCAGTTTCTATAGCAGGCAGCTGTTCCACTTCTTCTTCTTCATCTTCTAATACTTCAGTAATTAATCTACCTGAAGGTAAACGGCCTAGGGGAAGGCCAAAAAAACGTAGAAAATTGAATCCTGTTTCAGTGCAGCCTGGACCTCTTCCTCCTCCTCCACTACCTGTTGCTGGCCCTTCTTTTTCTATTCCAGTGCAGCCTGCACCTGCACCTGCACCTGCACCTCCACTACCCGCCGTTGCTGACCCCCCTTCTTCTTCTACCTCTTCTGCAATTGTTAGCTCACCCCCCCCTGTTCGTCCTCAGATTATCGAAAATATAGTATTTAGAGTACCTAGATTTACTTGCTTAGGTGATAGGTATGGTGTGGATTTAGATACAATCCGCCCTTATTGTTTAAAATCTCCCGGCTCTTTAATTTCTGTTAATACCTATAAATGTAATATTTGCCAAGCTCCGTATTTTCAAGAAGAGAAAACAAAAAAAACGTGGTGTTGCGGACGTGACGGGATTAATTTCATTCAAAAGCTACCACAATTAAATGCTAATTTTTATAAAAATAATACGTTTTTAAAACACGCGCGACAATATAATAATTTATTCGCATTTTCCGCTTCCAATATATCATCATCATCATCACAACAATATGGTCATGGTGGTCGTGGTCGTGATAATAGAACTTCCTTTGTTAAAATATTAGGTAAAGTTTATCACAGAATTTTTGACTTAAGCTATACGGGCAATAACAATATAACTTTATATTTTCAAGACCATACCGAACGGGAAAGATTGGCGCGAAATGAAAGATTAAATATAAATATTATGAATGACATTGAATTGTATTTGAATTCAGTAAATCCATTTATAGGATATTTTAGGCAATTAAACTCGCATACAGATGAGACGGCACATTTAGTTTTTGATGGTGTTAGACGTAGATCTTCTGGCGGTGATAGTGGTAGTGGTAGTGATAATGATCCAGGGTATAACGAAATAGCTGCTATCATTAGGACAGGAGTAGATTATGATCCAAGAAAGGTGGTAGTTTGGAAGTTAGGGAATGCTAGGCCTCATGCAATTAATTATTTAGATCAGGCGTACGAAGCTTTACAATATCCCGTATTATTTCCACATGGTACGGTAGGATGGCATATATATCTTAGAAATAGGAATGGTGGTAAAATTTCCCAATTACAGTATTATAGATTAAATTTACTTTCTGAGCCTAGATTTACACAGTTTAGACGTTTAGCGCAAGAGTATTTAGTAGATATGTGGTGTAGAACAGAAGAGGAAAGATTACAGTATTATAGAAATAATCAGAAAAGTGTATTACGTATAGCTACCCGTCAGGAAATTGATGAAACCATTGCCGGGGAGGGTGAGATTATGGCAGGAAAAGTATATTTGCCATCATCATTTACCCATGGCCCTCGGTATATGCAAAAAAATTATTATGATGCAATGGCGATAGTAAGTCGATTAGGACAACCTTCATATTTTTTAACAATTACATGTAATCCTCGCTGGCCAGAGATTACAAATTCTTTACATATCGGTGAATCATTTATGGATCGTCCAGATCTTTGTAATCGGGTTTTTGAATTAAAATATCGCCATTTATTACATTTGCTCTATTCGGGGAAGCTTTTTGGACATGTTGAGTATATTATACATGTTATTGAATTTCAAAAACGAGGTCTTCCACATGCCCATATGGCAATTCGTGTCCAAGGCGGAGGACCAATTTTTCCAGAACAAATTGATAAATTTGTTCGTGCAACAATTCCCTCAGAAGAGGAAGCTGGAGGGAGACTCCGAAAAGCTGTATTACAGCATATGTTGCATGGTCCTTGCGGAAATTCATATCCACATGCGCCTTGCATGAATAATAATACAAAACAATGTTCAAAATTTTTCCCCAAAAATTCGAATGAAATTACATATATTGACAATAACGGTTACATTTTATATAAAAGGCCATGCCATAATTCAATTAATGTGCGTATACCGAGAAGTAGAAATTTCCGTCAGGTAAATGATGGATGGGTAGTGCCGTACAATCCTGCCATTCTCCTCATTATGGACAGCCATTGCAATTTAGAAATTTCCACATCGACAAAAGTTATTAAATATATGATGAAATATATTCATAAGGGGCCAGATTATGCTCGAATAGCAGTTGTTGAAAATCCTTCTATTTCTACGACAACTACTACTTCTACTACTACTACTACGACTACTACTTCTACGACTGCTACTTCTACGACTACTACGACTAATACTGACATTAGGAACAGAGCAGTAAATGATGAAATCGAAGCATATGTTAATTCTCGATACATTTCTGCCACAGAAGCGGTATGGCGGCTATTAGGATATGATCTTGGTGGTCGAAGGCCAACCGTTATTGCACTTCCTGTGCACCTACCTAATAGGGAAACGATAATTTTTCGACCTGGGGAGGCACTTTCTGCTGCTGCTGCTGCTGAACGTAGCTCTTCAAAGCTTTTGCTTTATTTTGAAAGGCCCCAAGTTGAGGAATTGATTAATTTGACATATATTGACTTTTACGAACGTTTCCAGGTATTATCGACACGACCACATAATATTAACATACAAGTTTATCGGTATCAGAATAGGGAAAACTTATTTATTGTTCCGCGGCAAAGGGGTAGTTGTGTTGCCCGTTTATTTTGGATGTCTCCATCGTTAGGAGAAATTTTTTTTTTAAGACTACTATTAACACATTATCCGGGAAATGATTATCAATCATTACGCACAATAAACGGTCGAGTGTTAGGAACTTTCCAGGAAGCAGCTAAATTTAGAGGCTTATTAGATACAGAAGACGAATACTTTATAGCTATGAGAGAAGCAAGTATATTTAAAATGGGTAGTGGGCTTAGACAATTATTTATATCAATTATTATATTTGGTGCACCAGCTGCACTACTTTGGGACGAGTTCAAGGATAATCTAAGTGAGGATTTCCTTAGATTAAGACCGGAACGTAATCCTGAAAGCATTATATGGGCTTATAATAAAGCATTAGTCGTTATTGATAGGATGCTGCGCCGACATGGAAAAACTTTGCAAGATATGGGATTACCCGAGGTTGATGCTACACATAATACTGAAGTAGATAGAGAGCGCATTCAATGGGATAGAGAAAATTGTAGACAATTTTCTGACCATTGGATGCCTTTGCTTAATTCGGAACAATTAAATTTTGTTCAAACTATAATTCGTTTAGTTGAACAACCTGTAACGGTCAGGTCGTCGTCGGGAGTAAATAATAATCAAAAAACACATTTTTTTTTAGATGGTCCAGCAGGTACTGGAAAAACATTAGTTTTAAATTGTATTACAAACCATTTGCGATCAAATGGTCATATTGTATTATGTACAGCATCAACGGGGCTTGCAAGTTTAAATTATGAGGGAGGGACTACCGCGCATAGCATGTTTAGGTTGCCACTTGATCCAAATACGTTAGGATCTGGCAATATTAGTTGGAATAGTCAGAGGGCCCAATTATTAAGAGAAGCTAATTGTATTATATGGGATGAATGCACAATGGCAAATAAGGGAATAGTTAATATATTTAATAATTCATTGCGGGATCTTTGCCAAAATCAGAAACCTTTTGGAGGAAAAATTATTATTTTTGCTGGTGACTTTCGGCAAATAGCACCAATTATAGAATATGGTAGTAAAGATGATATAATTAGGGTTTCATTAAAATTTTCACCTTTATGGGAAGGAATAAGAACTTATAGACTTATTGAACCACAAAGGACTAGAGATAGGGAATTTCAACGATTTTTATTATCAATTGGGGAGGGAACAATTAATGAAACAACATTAGATAATGTTAGATTAGTTTCTTTAACTGGAATTAATAACGTCAACTCTATTGAAGAATTAATTAACTATGTGTATCCAGATGATGTGCTTTTAAGACCTGAAGATTGTGTATCAAGGGCAATATTATCACCTACAAATGCAGCAATTAATATTGTTAATAAAATTATTTTGAATAGGCTGCCCGGGGACATTAAGCATTTGCTTAGCGCCGATTCATTTCTTTCTGTGGATGGCGTCACCGATAATAGTTCCGTTTTGGGACCGGAAATTCTTTACGGAATTTCCGATAAGGGTGTCCCCGATCATGATTTGTGTTTAAAAGTCGGTTCCGTATGTATATTAATTCGGAATCTGAGCTTTGAGCACCGGTTAGTTAATGGAACTAAATTGATAATTAGATCAATTTCCCAGTTTCTCTTGGAGGCATCTGTTCCCGGTAGTTCGGAGATCGTCTCGATACCGAGAATAACCTTCAAATTCTCGACGGGGCGATCGGGGATCCAGATGCAGCGACGACAATTTCCAGTTAAATTAGCTTACGCTTTAACCATTAATAAAAGTCAGGGTCAGACTTTAGATTGTGTAGGTTTAGATTTGAGAAATAATGTTTTTGCTCATGGGCAACTTTATGTTGCATTAGGTAGGGTTAGATCATCAGACAATTTAAGGGTTTTAGTTTCAGACATTACTAATACTGTTATTTCAGGTGTAGCGCATACTAAAAATGTAGTTTATAGGGAACTTTTATAATTTTTCTTCTTTTTTTGTTGTTGTTGTTGTATATTAGGTTTTAGCTACTATTTTTAATTAATAATTAGAGAACTACATTATAGAACAGAAAAATATTGTTAGCTCCTCCAATGGTGTTTATTATTATTATTTGTACAATAAATATTAAGGAAAATGTTAGGATTTACATAATTTTTGGGTGGTATATAGAATACAGTACTGGAAAGTATTAGATGTTCTTATTTATTTATTTCCACACACACACACACACACATATTATGACTTTTACATCGAAAGGATTTTGAACAATTTTTTTTATATTTTTCCTTTTTTTTTCAATAATATTTATAATTACATTTCTCATGTCATATCTCATGGCTGTCCATTCGCGTTTGTTATGATTGAATTAGGTATTCGTATTTCGGGTATTCATATTAGGTAGTGGGTTTTGACTGGCTCAGGAAGCGTATGTTATTAGGTTTGTTAGGTTCATCTTTTTCTGATCTGCGCGGGCAATTTGTTATTTTTTATAATTATCCAATTGTATATATATAATAAATATATTTTTAAATTGTAAATAAATTATTTTTATTAACTAAATTGTAAATAATATACATATTATACATATTTATTTGTAGATTTTGAATTTGTTGTACATATGTACCTATAAATAAATGTCGAGGATTAGGGCTACTTTGGCGAAACCTCCTTAAAAAAAGCGAGTGGGTCTGATTACCTCCTTGGTCACTTGGAAACATCAGAAATATATCTATTATGCATGTTTTTTTGGTATGTATGTATGTATGGATATGTATGTTTTAATATTTATTCTATACATATGTATATGTACATGTACTAACTTTGTTATCATTATTATTATTATTATTATTATTATTACTACTATTAATAATCATCATATTATAATCATATCATTTCATTTCATATTTATTTTTTACGTCTTACTTTCCCTTCTTCGTTGTTTTCTTTTTCTTTTTTTCTCTTTTCTTTTCTTTTTTTTATTATATAATAATTACATTTTATTATTACATTCATTCATTCATTCATTCATACATTCATTCATTCTATAATGTAATGATTGTGTTTTTAAGTGGCGAATCTTTCTTTCTTTCTTTCTTTCTTTCGTTCTTTCTTTCTTTCTTTCTTTCTTTCTTTTTTCTACTACTAGGTTTTTTCTACTACTTGGTTTTTTTTTAGAACCTTTGATACTAGAGACTATTTGCCCCACTACAGTATCCGCAGTCCGGCTTCAGCCGGACAAACAATGGACTACTAGTAATATATATAAAGCTAAACAGCCTTTTCACTTCCCGAGGCCGCCCTGCCTAAACTACTAATCCCACAAACTCCACAAATAGCTCTAAAATCGTGAAAAAAATCAAGCTTTCATTAAAAAATAGCCCCATATTTTTACTACTAATACTACGATTTTTTTTTTTCCCCATACAAACTTTTTTCACCCTCTTTTTCCCAACTAAACTTATTCTTTTCAACTACTTCCCTTTCTCCTATTCCCTCCGCTCTACAACCATTCGACGCGCTAAACCCTTCTCCAACTTTTCTTCACTCACTCTATATACTTTTTGTTAATAATACTACATTTATTCAACTTTATCTGCGCCCCCGATTTCACTTTTTTCACCCCTTTTTCAACTCTATAATTATTTGCGCCTCTTATAACCTTGCTTTCCGTATACTCACTATTTTTCTGCAAATCTACACATTTTTCCCAATCTATTAGTCCAGATTCGAAGAAAATTGAATATATTTTTTTTTTTCCACCACCTCTCAAACTTTTACCTTTTTTCACTCAAAAACCAATTTTCTCCCAATTCCCATCGTTCGACGGCAAAAGACCACAAGATGCGGTGCTTTGCTTTCTTTTTGTAAACAAAAGCCATACAGAAGCCAATTAACGAAAACTTTCCGATCGCTTTCCCATACAAATACTTTCTTTTTCCCCATTTTTTTTGCATATTCGCAATCTGTCACCCTTTCCCAATCTTTCTATGGTAATTTCAACTCATTTTTGTTACTAATACTATCAATTTTTGCAACTTTAAAATATCTTGCCTACACATCTCTTTAACCAAAACTTTCCTTCCTCTTTTCCCATACAAATACTTTCTTTTTGCACATTTTTTTTTCATATTCGTAATCTGTGACCCTTTCCCAATCTTTTAATTCTAATCTCAACTCATTTTTGTTACTAATACTATGTTTTGTACTAACTTCTAAACTATCAACCCTACACACCTCGCTATGGTCTTCAAAATTCACATCAGTTCTTAGAAATCCATTTATCTAATTTTTTTTTTGTTACTAATAGTACTTTTCTAAAAAAAAATCAAAAACCCACTTTTCACCATCTGCGGTGATTTTCGGAACCGAAAAAACTTTTTTCACTTTGCACAGCCACAGTTTCTGCGTTTATCAATATTTTCATTCCAAATTTCCCACAAACTAGGCCCCACACGTGTTCTATTTGCTAACACTCTTTTTTTTATTCTACCCCTATCCGTTTTTTTGCAAAACAATTATTACTAAAACTCTAACTTTTTTAACAATTTTCCATTTTACTCAAAAACTATTATTCACTAAATTTTTATTTTAAAACCTCATTTAAGTACTCTCCAAGGCGCTTCTTCTGAGTCCACCCACATTACGCTACGTTCAGCAATTACCGAGATATTTCACTTTTTCTCCATAATCACGGCGATATCAAGGCTATCTATCGGCTATGAATTCGGATGAAAAAATTTTTTTTCGATTTTTTCATTTTTTTTTGCATATTCGCAATCTGTCACCCTTTCCCAATCTTTCTATGCTAATCTCAACTCATTATTGTCGCTAATACTATATATTGTACTAACTTCAAAACTATCAACCCTACACACCTCACTAAGGTCTTCAAAATTCACATCAGTTCTTAGAAATCCATTTATCTAATTTTTATTTTTTTACTAATGGTACTTTTCTAAAAAAAAATCAAAACACCACTTTTTACCATCTTTTCTCAAAAATTAGGGACTTTTATCCAAATATATACAAATATTATTTTATTTCAGCATCCTAACTTACTTCCCCCGTCTTTTACATACCCATATCATATCACTTTTCTTACTAATAGTATGATATTTTCATTAAAAACCACCTTCCCACTGTCATTACACCATTCGTTCGTACATTCCACATTTCTCTTAATAACTTCTGTAATTAGTAAGTTTTCTCAATTATCACTCTTTTATTAAATACTACCCTCCCCATGTGTAACGAAATACCAATAAAATATCATATTTCTTACTAATAGTACTTCAAATTAATCAAAAACCACTTTCCTATCAGATTCATATCCAAATTTAAATCAACCAAATCCAACAGCCTGGGTTATTATTAGGCAGTATCTATTCGCACCCGATTTTCCCGTGTAAATACACGGGTACATGGTTATACGGGTTTCTCGCCTGTCCGTGTCCGAGTTTCTCGAATAAATAAAGAAAATGTGGTCCGTTTTGGCGCAATGAAATTGGTTAAATTTTCGCTGAAATTAGGAATGATCGATGTTACGAAATGTCAGCATAATGTTAACATCTGTAGCTAAGTATCGATGTCCGATCATCGTACTTTTAACATCGATGTTGTACTGCAAAAGTACTAAATACTTTATTAAATATCTCGCAAATGGGACGAGCGCGAATTTTTTGAGTAATTTTCTGCGATTCAATTAAGGGCAGCGCTTATGGGTGAGTACCCGAATAAACCTGCATACAGAGATAAGTAAAAGAATCGCAAAGCCAAGTTTAATGTCATAAGATGGCCGGCAGCTTAATTACCAACATTATTTTCTTTAAATTCCTTGCGCTAAGAATAATATTGAGGTATTTTTGATTTGAATCCCTTAATACAAAGAATCTCTTTGGGATATTGCAATCTCTAGAAAAGGTCACCCATTTCGGTAGTGTTTTGCGCAATATGTTTATCGTTACGCAATGGCACAGAATACAGGCAAATATAGTGCGATTTTCTACGAATTTTTGATGGATCGCCGCCGCACAAATGTTGGCCGCTTCTGAGAATTTTCGATGTTGGGTTCAATTTCGTACGGTCTAGCCCGGAATTAGCGGAATTAGCGTCGTTTTGTATGAAAATAAAGACGTCACTGACACACGTTTCATATCGCCGGGCGCGTGAACTGTCCTCTTATTTTTTGGTGTTCGGAAAGATGAAGGAGGAGGCACGATATTCATAGAAAAAATGTTGTTTTACTAGGAATCTATAACGGCTACGGGAAAGTGTGCAAATGGTTAGGACGACTCCAAACAGACGACCCAATATACTGTTAGCGAATTGCAGGGGCGGAATTTGTGAGGTGCGTGCACGTGCATTCTGGGCTAAAGTGTAAGCAATTAAACCCAACATCGAAAATTCTCAGAAGCGGCCAAAAATTCAGCTGCAGCGATCCATCAAAAATTCGTAGAAAATCGCACTATATCTGCCTGTATTCTGTGCCATTGCGTAACGGTAAACATATTGCGCAAAACACTACCGAAATGGGTGACCTTTTCGAGAGATTGCAATATCCCAAAGAGATTCTTTGTATTAAGGGATTCAAATCAAAAATACCTCAATATTATTCTTAGCGCAAGGAATTTAAAGAAAACAATATTGGTAATTTAGCTGCCGGTCATCGAAACATCAATGTTGAGCGATGGCGATGTCAAACATCGTGACTACGATGCAAATAATCGAAGCGACTTATGACATTAAACTTGGCTTTGCGATTCTTTTATTTATCTCTGTATGTAGGTTTATTCGGGTACTCACATTTCGCATTTATTTTATTTTGCAGAATGTACAATGTACCTAAACTGAACAAGTAGTGATTTTTTCCACCGGCCGTATTTTAGAGATTCGGTATTCTGTTTGTGCTGTTCATATTCTTGGAATGATAGAATATTGCAGATTTTACGTTTTTATAAATTTAGCGTAGATGGTGTTGGTGAGAATGTAACAATCCTTATTTGAAAGATTAGCTCAATTGGAAAATTGTTTTAATGGAATAGGCTCCGCCTACTCTCTCATTTGTTTAAATCAACACGTTAAAATTTAGAACAAAAAAAACTAACCCATGCTATGACAGGTTAGCGGGCAAGTTCAATTAAGTGTAAGCACTTTTATATGAGATTCATATCCAAATTTAAGCCTATTAATATATACAAATCGAAATTTTTCAGCCTTTGCGAAATAATACCTTTCCTGTTAATTGCGCAAAGTAGCTATTCTTCCTTGCCTCTTCAGTGGTTACCATCCACTCGCCGCATGCGTGAAAAGGTAATCAAATCAAATTTTCGTTTTCTTCTTATCACTATACGGACCTCACTCCGCCATTTTTTTTGTGGTCATATTATTCCAACGACAGAATATTGCAGATTTTAGGTTTTTATAAATTTAGTATAGACGGCGCTGGCGAGAATGTAATTAGATTCATATACAAAAAAAACTATTCTTCAAGTGGCGGATCTTTTTCTAATTGGTCTTTTTAGTTCTTTGGAAGCTTGAGAAAATTTTCTCTACTACATAAATTTAGTGTAGATGGCGTTGGTGAGAATGTAATTAGATTCATATCCAAAAAACCACCTTCCTATAAGATTCATATACAAAAGTAATTCTTCCTTGCCTGTTCAGTGGGTGCTAAATTCGCCGCATGCGTGATAAACTAATCAAATTAAATTACATTGTATTTTTATTCAATCAATTATTCATTCAATTATAATGGTCGTGTTTTCAAGTAGCGCATCTTTTTCTACTTGATAATTTTGAGTACTTTGGAAACAAGAGAATTTTTGCCCCACTACAGTATCCCCAGTCCGGCTTTAGCCGGACAGACAATGGAATACTAGTTTCATTATGTAGGT